>QRDG01001737.1:0-172469 GCA_012064385.1 Puccinellia tenuiflora | reverse complement strand
ATACACACACACACACAAACACACACACACAAATTTTGGAGGGGCAGAGAGGAACGATGATCCATTTGTTGTGGGCTTTCTCTACTTGTCTGGGCTGCAATCCCGCTGAATCGTTTCAGGCCGTTCCACATCTTCGGCCTGCACCAGTAGACAGCTCGACGCCCTGTTCGGCTATGGTTTGAGCGGCGTATCAGCCGTACTGCACCTTATTTCTCTCTCATAAAATCCAAATCCGTAAATTCCTTTTTCAAACCATTTAAACTATACTTTGTGAAAAAGGTTCTAAAATTATTTAGGCGCTTTTTTAAAAACCGTATAAATTATTTTGAGACTGCTAGGCTAGGAAACAGAGACGGTGCTTTATGGTTTGGTATGAAATATGAGGGAACTCCTTGTGTTTGCACCATATGAAATGTATTTAAAGGGGACATGGATGTTGGGACCGGGGGAGGCAGTTTTCCACCCAACCTTCTTTAGTTCACAAATTATGCACATGTTTGTAGCCATTATCGTCTAGGCCTTTCACTACGCCAATCTGACTCTGTAGGGGCGGTCTTAGAGGCTCGGTAGGGGCGGTTTGGCCAGCCGCCCCTACCAAACCGTCACTACAAAATGATGCCACCCCTACAAATCGGTTTTATATGGACGGCTGGATATAGAGCCGTCTCTACAAATTCATTTTTATAAATCACAAATTTGGGAAAAATAGTAAAAAAAAAATAATCTCCGAAGGCCCCACCGGTCAGCCACATCCCCGAAGGCCCCACCGTATAAATTATTTTGAGACTGCTAGGCTAGGAAACAGAGACGGTGCTTTATGGTTTGGTATGAAATGAGGGAACTCCTTGTGTTTGCACCATATGAAATGTATTTAAAGGGGACGTGGATGTGGCGACCGGGGGAGGCAGTTTGCCACCCAACCTTCTTTAGTTCACAAATTATGCACATGTTTGTAGCCATTATCGTCTAGGCCTTTCACTACGCCAATCGGGCTCTGTAGGGGCAGTCTTAGAGGCTCGGTAGGGGCGGTTTGGCCAGCCGCCCCTAACAAACCATCACTACAAAACGATGCGGCCCCTACAAATCGGTTTTCTATGGATGGCTGGATATAGAGCCGTCTCTACAAATTCATTTTTATAAATCAAAAATTTGGGAAAAAATAGTAAAAAATATTTAATCCCCGAAGGCCCCACGGGGCAGCCACATGCCTGCCCTTCGCGGTCGTGGGGGTTTGAACCCACGCAACCTCTGCCTCGCATATTCCTCCCTCTAACCACTCCAATCAACGCTCTCTTATGTCAATACTAGATATTCTTTCTTCTAATATTATGCTCAACCGAATGTGAAATGAGTGTTTGAGAGTATAAACGAATTCAAATGAAAAAGTTGTTAACTTCAAGGTTCTATAACTTTTTGAGATCTACAACTTTTGTTTTTGTTGTTTCTCCATCCGAGGTCATTTTAAAAAAATTAATTTCATTTTTATAAACCTTCTTTAATTCATTTTTATAAAACTTCTTTAATTCATTTTTGCATGGAACTGTTGTTGGTCATTCATGAAACTGAAATGTTGTCATGCATGGAACTAGTTTTGTTCAACAATGGAACTGATGTTGTCATCATTTTTGTGTTACTAGGATGGTACTGCAGCCTATGATGGGGACAATGCTGATGCTGACAGTGATGACGAACTGATCTGTTTCATTCTGGAGGATGATGACATCAACTACATGGACGGTATGTTTATGTATGCACAGCACCTAGACAAATATTGCAATAGGGCTCCATATAGGGAACCTGAAGTAACTGGGATTCAATGGGTGCAGAGGAAGCTACAAGATAGACAGTCTTGCTACAACATGTTTAGAATGAACACTACTGTATACCATAGACTTCATGACAACGTGGTAGAGCTATATGGACTTAAATCTAGTACCAAGAGTAACTCTATTGAGTCTCTAGGAATGTTCCTTTGGATGGTAGGATCAAAGCAATCAGTTAGACAGGCTGAAGATAGATTTGAAAGATCACTAGGCACAGTTCACAATCTGTTTGAAAAAGTTCTAAGCAGTGTGGTCAAGCTATCTACTGATATCATTAAGCCAATTGACCCACAGTTCAGAAAAATTCATCCTAGACTGAGAAACCCAAGGTTCCAACCTTTCTTCAATGGTTGTATAGGAGAAATAGACGGCACTCACATACCTTGTGTGGTGCCAAGTGGTAAGTTGGTTCAGCACTGATTGCTGCTGGCAGAGTTGGCGGGGACTAATCTTCTTATGTGTCTTTAGTGCGTTCCCCGGCAACGGCGCCAGAAAACTGTTTGATGGTTGATGTTGATGAGCAGTGGCAGAGTTGGGTGGTGCCCCAAGCGAAGGCGGAATTGCAGCTAGTAGCAGTTTTCCCTCGTTTAACGAACCGAGGTTTATCGAACCAGTAGGACTTTGAAATCAACAACAAGGTGAATGTTGAAGATCTCTGGCGCTTGACCTTCAACAGACGTGGACCTGCACACACTCAACCAAAATACTTTGCCCCCAACAGCGGAAAGGTTATCAATCTTTCCGGTCTCGCAGAAAATAAAGCAGTTAATTGTATGATGAAATAGATGAAATAATGAAAAGTGACCAGAGGAGTACTGATGATGAAAAGCAAGTAAATGAGGTTGTAAACAATGTAAAAAGATGGACCGGGGGCCATGGGTTCACTAGTGGAGTCTCTCAAGTAAATAAAATATGCATGTGATGGGTGAACGAATTACAGCTAGGCAACTGACAAGATCATGACACAAACCTAAATTAGCTATGAAATAAAGGACATGATAATATTTATGGAGGCATCATGACAAGGAAGAAAGACCGTTGAGTCCAACTGCGTATTTGTCTAAAAAGTCCACCGTGGGATCGCTATCCAGCCTGTCACCCAACGGTATTAAGTTGCAAGCAACATACAATTGCATTAAGTAAAGTGCATGAAGTAAGCAATACTAATATCAACAGAGACATTAACACCGTTGTTTTACCCTTAGTAGCAACAACACGCCCTCGCCCTTAGACGTTTCTGTCACTCGTGCCCAGGAACAAAAGGGGGCATGAACCCACTATCTAGCATAAAAACCCTCTCTTGGAGATTCACACAATCACTTGGCCAAAGTACCTACGCACATCGGAGAGAATGCAAGAACATAAATTAATTATATAAGAATCGTGCACAATCTGAACATAACTTCATAATCCATCGGATCCCAGCAAACACATCACCAAGCATTACAATATTCAATCTTGATCATGTTAGGCAGCTCACAAGATCATAAGACATGAAGCACAAGAGAGAGAAAGACTACCAACTAGCTACTGCCATGGACCCGTAGTCCAAGGTGAGACTACTCACAACTCATCCCGGAGGAAGGCATGGCGATGAAGAGCCCTCCGGGATCGATCTCCCCTCCGGCAGAATGCCGGGATCAGCTTCAAATTGGACCCCGAACTAGGGTTTTCGGTGATGGCGCGTCGGGGTCGAGTTTCTGGAAAATAATGGCTGCCTTCACTTTTTAGGTCAGAAGACAATTTATAGGCGTCGGAGGGGGTCGAGGAGACGCCCGAGGGGCAAGGGCGGGTCCCACCCCTGCCCCAGGGTGGGCCCACGGTAGGAGGCCGTCCCTGCCCTTAGGGTCGCCTCTGGTGCCCCCCTTCAGACTCCGTCTTCGTCTTGGCGTAAAAATAATCTCCGTAAATTTTTGTCCAATTCAGCGAATATTTCCAGAAGTAAATTTCTGAAACAAAAAGACAGCAAAAACAGGGAACTGGCACTGGGCATCTTGTCAATAGGTTAGTCCGACAAAATGCATAAAAATGATATAATTGACAGTAAAAACATGTGACAATATCACAAAACTAGCATGGATCACTCAAAAATTATAGATACGTTTGAGACGTATCAGCATCCCCATGCTTAACTCCTACTCGTCCTCGAGTAGGTAAGTGATAACAAATAATTTTTGATGAGACATGCAACCAACAAAATCTTGATCAAGATAGTAATGCAAAGCACATGATGTGAATGAAGAGATACAAAAAAAATTGTCTATAATTGATAGCAAGAAAGAAATGAATAAACAAGTTGAATCATTCAAGCAAAACCTTTCATAAATAGTATGTCAAAGACATGAAAATAATGTGATCAACATACTTGTCTAATTCACAAGCATAATAATTCCATGACAAAAGTGTTTGAGAATCAACACAAAGAAAGATGTAAGAATTAGCAAAAAGCTTCAACTTCCAAGGGCTTATCTTATAGATAAAGTCAATATAAAGATTCATGTTTAATCTTGATAATGCAATATGCTCAACGATACCCATGATCAACACTAGATGTTTGCTTTTGTGGAGATAGAAGGAAAAAAGGGAAAACTGACTCAACAATAAACGTAAAAGAAAGGCTCTTCGCAGAGGGAAGCAGGGATTAGTCATGTGCTAGAGCTTTTTTAACAGAAGTAAAACAATTTTTGAGACATGCATGCTTTCGTCAATGACTTCATGACAGAGAAGCTATCTAGTCCCTCATGACAAGCAAGGTTTTCTAGACTTGTGAGAGCAGCTGGTTTTTAGAGGAGCGAGTACGCTCTTCTTTCTCCTTGGTTTCACCACTGTCCAATGTTTGGGCTGATTTCTCAGATTTGCATTGTGCGGAGGAGAATTGTGAGTTATATTTACATTTTGCTTAAGCGGCTCTCGGGTTGATTAAAGTGAAGACGTATTCCATCGACACCGGGGGGGAAATGACCGTGCTCGTCACAAGTTACATCTAGCTCTCTACTGCTCCCTCATGAGCTTAAAAACAGAGGCACAAAAAGAAGTATTTTGAATTTTTAAAGGTAGCACATGACAAATATACTTGAAATGGCAATAAATACCATGCATAGGTAGATATGGTGGACTCAGCTGGCAAGAAAGTTTGGCTTTGGGGATTGGATGCACGAGTGAACCATACACTCAGTACGAATTTTTACGCTTAGCAAAAAAGGGTGTTTGAAGCAAACATCTAACAATAACCGGTAACAGAACAACATAAGATATTTACCAGTCATAACCATAAAAACTCTACACCGTCTCCCTTGTTGACCAAAAAATTCTTTTGATGGAAAGATTAGCTCTATGAATTAACAACTGCGAAAAACCACACAATTTCAAGATTTCAACTATATTTCTTTACTAATCAATTCCACTCAAATAACCAGCAAGTTTAAGCATTCAACTTAACATCTTAAAACAATTGAGAAGCATAAATTAAAATGCACATGTGTTCAACTTAGGACAAATTGCAAACCAATTTCATTGGGCATTAGCTACTGTTTACTAAGCCTCAATGTGGCACTCTACCCCTAGAGTATCACATATGATGATGGTAAAGAGACAAATGCAAAATAAAAGCAGAATCTGTCAAAATCTGAACAGTCTGTAAAGATCGAATTTTTCGAGGAAGTTCTGCAGCTCAAATCAAAAAACTCAAAGCTAACGAAAGATAGATAAAAGCATCAGGCTTGCTATAAAACATTATCAGAAAAAGATAAGATTTTGGCGATTTTAGGAGTTTCGTGCAACAGGCGCACAGAATCTGTTTTTGGACAGCAAAACAATACCTCGCACTTTCAATGCATTAGAGGCTAAATTTGGCACAAAAAACCAAAAGAAAAAGATACAATGAAGTTGCTACAGAGGTAATAACTTGATGACTCAAGAAAAACACAAAGCAAACTGAAAGTAAAATATGGGTTGCCTCCCAACAAGCGCTTTGCTTTAACGCCTTTTATCTAGGCCCAGTGATTTCAATGATGCTCACATAAGAATAAGTATTGAAACGCAATGGAGAGCATCATAAAGAAAGTATCAAACACTTTTAAGTCTAACCCACTTCCTATGCATAGGCATCTTGTAAGCAAATAAGTCAATTAAGCACAAAGTATTGAGCATAGGAAGGTAAAACAAGAGCAACTTCACAACTTTTAGCATAAAGAGAGGCGTTTTAATAACATGAGAACTCAAACAACCATATTTTCCTCTCTCATAATAATTTTCAGTAGCATCATGAACAAACTCAACAATGTAATTATCACTTAAAACAGGCTTTTCATGATGTACAAACACATAATTTCGGTCCATCTCAAAAATAGTGAGATCAAACCCACTTTCAACAGAATCATAATTTTTATCATCAAGTAATATAGGACCATCATCAAGAGATTCATCATAGAAACTTTCTAAGCACAACTCCTCACTATCATGCATCTCATTGGTGGTATTAAATATTCGATTATCATAAGATTTATCAATATAGCACGGATTATCATATATAACAAGATCATTTTTATCAAAAAGGGATGTTTCACAATCTCCTTTGGTGAGAAAGGAGGACAATCAAATAATGTATGAGTTAGAGAGTTACTCTTATTAGAAGGTAGGCATGGGTAGCTAATCCATTCTTCCTCCTTTTTTGTTCGTCACTCTCCTCCTCTTTTTCATCCAATGGGCTTACAATTTCAGAAATTTCTTCTTCCATAGGCTCCTGGATGGCATTAGTCTCTTCTTCTGGGGGAGATAAACCCTTAAGATATTCAGTAATATAAGCACTATCATCTCTGTAATTATCCATGCAATAGCTAAGTATAGCAAAGCTTTCAGTTTTATAAGGACCATCATCAACATTTTCGAGGACAACCGTGTAAGGTGGAGGTTGTTGGTGGTCTGATGCCCATAGCTGCTGGTTGCGCGCGATGCTGCTAAGAGAAGGCGGTGTGATGCTTCCAAGAGAAGGCGGCAGTGGTGTGATACTGCTGATACCGCTGGCCTGATGGTGGTGGTGTGATGCCATCATCATCGTGGAAGAATTGGTGTGAAGCCAACAGAGCAATGATGTTGTGGCAAGACGGCGTGATGCTGGGCGATGCGAAGGCGTCATCCATGACAAGCTGAAGTCGCCGCGTGAGGCATGCTGGTGTGGTGGTCGTGGAGCTGTGAAGGCAACATGGTGAAGCTACTACATGCGTGCGACAAGAAGGTTAATCGAAGTGAGAGCCAAGGATGTGGAAGAGTGAGGAAAGCCCAAAGTAGATGGGAGTCGACAATGTGCCAACTGCCAACACTCCTGTGAGAGGGGTGTTCAAAGTGTATGCCCAACGTTGTGATACTGTTGGAGATTGTGGACAGGCGGTGGTGTGATACCATCGCCATAGAGGGTGTCGGTGTGAGGCTGACCACTACAGTGTGATGCCATAGTCACTAAAAAGGTTGGTGTGAAGGTTGGTGTGAAGCCAATGACGGTGGTGTGATACCATCGTCGTAGAGGACATCGGTGTGATATCGACCACTTTGGTGTGATGCCATAGTCACCAAAAAGGTTGGTGTGAAGCCAATGATGGTGGTGTGATGCCATCGTCAAGTGGAAGAGTCGGTGTGAGGCCGACAACTGTGGTGTGATGCCACTAGTACTTGGAAGGTCGGTGGGAGACCGACATTAGTTCAGTGTGAGGCTGACAAGCAAGGGGCGATGCCGTTGCTAGGCGTGAGGCAGTGCGAGGCCGTCACAAGATGAAGCACATGGTCCAGGTGATCTGGCTTAGTAGATCTGGATGATATGACAAGATTAAGGGGGAGATTGTTAGAAGTAATCTTGTCATATCTATGCATGAAGCTTTTGGTAGGTGCATGAAGTTTCTGGTAGGTCATGAAGTATCCAGGCTATGTAGGGAGAACTCTAGAATTAGGAATGTTTTACAGTAAGATATTTAGGAGTAGTATGAAATATCTAGAGTTTGTACAGTATTCTAGATGTATGGTGTAGGGTTTGGATTGTGCCACATGACAACAATCTAAAGGGTCATGTACAAGTATAAATAGGGGTACCACCCCTCCATGTAACCAAGCTTGTAAGCCAAGATGTAGCCTCAAGCATATGTATGAATATACAGAACATATATGTAGCCTCAAGATGTAGCCTCAAGCATATGTATGAGTTTGGCATGACCAAAAGGGCTACTTCTTTGAAATTTAGTTTGGTAGGGGTTATTATTAAAATTTTAGTTTTTTTAAAAGGTTAAAATAAAAAAAATTCAAAAGACATCGGTACATAAAAGAGTTAGTCCGAAATATTCAATTGAAGCTTTTATAAAAATCTCAACTATGGATAACATTCTGAAATTATTAAACAGCCAGGTACAAAGGAACAAACCTGCATGCACTCATTTAATGAATCTACCATTGATGCACGCAATTCTGTTCCAGGCTCCTATACAAAGGATATAAGTTCAATTGTTAGAATAGGTAAAAGAAATGATAGTAAAGTGTCAAGAAATATTTAAATACCTCTATAGCTGCCTTAACAAGGGCTGGAATTATGGAGTGAGACAACTTTGTAACATAGGACTCGTATCTGCCTTGTGATTCGCCCTTCTCAATCGCCATTTTTGCTGACAGTAAGAGTTTTGGCAGTGCTGCATATATATGTTCAAAATTTATAAGAATTGCAAACTTACGTACACAAATGAATCATAGAATAACATCAAAATACCTGCAATAGCAGCTCTCTGAACCTCTTTATAGGAGCAAAACCACAGCAAAGGGATCAGCGCAGAAGAAGCCTACATGCAAATTTGTAATCAGTGATGTTTAGTGGAAAGGAGCGGCTGAGAGTTACACATTGCATAAATAATGAACCAGATCAATCCATGGTAAGAAATCCTCCTTAAACTCATCAACATAGCGTAACAACAACTTGCAAGCTGTTGCTTTCTCTTCTAGAATTTTTTCAATACTTTATAGAACACAAAAAATTACGAGGTGTTAAAAACAGTCAGAGATACCTCCAAATGACTAGATAAAACATTTGTAATAACAAATGACTAGAAAAAACATTTGAATTGAATGGATAACAGACCTATCATCATCTGATTCCGCTGAATTAGTTGCCAAATTGGGCTTCAAGTTAACAATCTCTAGAATCAATGGCATAGCATTACTTATGTCCGGAAGGAAATCCGATTTGGCCCAAGCCTATCAACATGTCGGATAAGTATTAGACATATGGGAAAGCCCCATGATTCACTTTTGCAGTAAACAAGACTCAAGAATTTTAACAAGACTTAAAAACATTAATAGACAAAGACCCAGATTTTATCAAATTTCCAGTGCTGTAGTCACATTACTGAATTTACAATGCAAGAGTGACTTAATTATTATCATGCATTGTACCATCACACATTGATAATGTACATAAGTGGCACCAGAGAAAGAGGCACAAACATTGATAGCTCCATAGGCAAAAAAGAAGTTAGACATTGACCTGAAACTTTGCAACGGTCTCAGGTGTTCTCAGGAGGCCTTGAGGAGATTCTGCGTCCAGCTCATCTGATTCCTTGTATTTTGTTTGTGCAAAAACTTTCTGGAATCTTTGCACAACCTGCAAATACAATTCAGAACATCAAGAAAGTCATGCAATTTTTTGACATGTCAAATGAAATGTGGAAATGTAAATTTGCAACCAGTATAAAGCATCAATATTTGCATGACAGCAAGGATAATGGTGCAATATTTGTTTGTAAACTGCTAAAGTGCAAGCAGTATAAGCAATAAGCATTCTTGTTGGGCAGGGTACCCTATCAAAACAGGCTGTGGAAAAAAAATAGCTGATGCTTATCAGCCTACTGTACATTATGTGCCATTTCTATGTAAGAATTAACATGTGAATGAAAGGTGCACGACAAAGTGATCAAGCAAAGCATTTTGACAAGATACTCCATGTTCATAAACTAAGGAGAGAGTTCAATGATCTAGCAAGTTTACATTTATAGGGCAAAATACTACTCACTAGTGAAGTCCAAAACTGGTAGAGTTCAAAAGAGAGATAGAACACCACAAACACAGCAGCCAAGAAAGTTTTGCTAGCATCCATATCAATCATAGAAGTGGTAGAACTTACCAAGTTCTCTGCACCAGGAAGGCCAAGATTCACAGCTAGTTGCATGTCTTCTATGCTATCATGCTTTAGATCACACATGACACATGACGAGATATCCAACTCTTCAAGATCAGCCATGTCATTATCTGATTTGGAGGACTGCTCATCTTCTTGCATGTTTGAAGTAGACTCATCAGCCAACTCCATTTCACTTGGGTCAACTTCAACCCACTCTTCCTCCTCATCATCGTCTTCATCCTCCTCTACTATAGATGGAGCTCTGCGTGGGACTCGTTCAGGAAGTGGCTTGACTATTGTGATACCAGCAATAGAGGCATTGGGCTCCTGAGAGGCTTTCAAAAGATATGATCGTGAGTTAAGATGCCGCTCATGAGCTTTCGAGCTCCTGTACTCCTTCCCACAAAGAGCACAGCAGTAAAGCATTGGGGTGCTTGCAGGCTTGCTCCCCTCTGCCAAAGCAGGTTGTCTAGCCAGAAACAGAGCCTCTGTGACACCAGGAACTCCAGCCACCTGAAGAATTTAACACATCAAAAACAAAGCATGACCGAAGTTAGCAACAACATAATCAAACCAACAAAAAGAAGTTGAACAGTTCTCCACACGTAATCTCCACCATAGACAGGCGAGAAATTTAGCAATATATGTTTGTTTTTTGGTACGTAAAAATATAAAAAAATCCGAACTTCTCAATTCTAATCAATTTTCATGACTGAACTGGAAATCTGAAGTATCTAGATGGATACAATTTTAGAAACTACCGATCCACAATAGTATTTCTCTCTCTAAATATTGACATACAACTATCACAAAACAATAAAAATCGACAAAACTCAGGTGCATAGGTTCGAGTTTTGCAAACATTTCAAGGCCTCGGCTGTTAATAAACTCAAAATTCCGATACAGGAATGTCAAGACCCCTACGCTTAATTCTCAACTCCTCTCATTCTCGTCTCCAAAGCAGGCCGCACGAACCGATGAACCTAATACCTAGGGTTCTAGCGACAGGAGGTCGGCTGCGGCGGGGGGCAACGTTACCTTGCGCCTGAGGTTGTAGCAGTGACATTCGGAGCGGTAGTGGAGCCGCGGCTGCTCCTCGTCATCAAACCCGGTGTTGCACGCGTTGCAGGCAACCGTCCGCATCCTTGCTGATGCATGTAAAATGCATACATGAACTTTGCACTATAACACTTGTATTCCATTCATATTTGCATCATATAAGGGGTATATTACTGTTATTTAATGACTTTTGGTAATTAATAATGATTTCCCCTATTTATGGAATTAATCCTGCGTAGGCAGAAAAACCCTATTTCTTTCCTTATTTATTTTAGGGTCTTAACGACGTCATAATGAGCTGCAAATTTACGGGGATCATTTTTTTTGGAAGGAGTAAGACCTCGGAGCGAAGGAAGCTATCAAACAGAGGCCGGAGGGCCAAAAGAGGGTGCCCCATGCGGCCCCTGTACCTGGCCGCATGGGCCCACCTCTTTTGGGCCTCGTGGCTCCCTTTGCGTCGATCCTTCTTCCCAAAGCTTCCTCGTGACCTAAAAACTCCAATATAAAGAGCCCCCCGAGGAGTTTCGCAAGGAGGCGGCAGAGAAACACAAAACCAGAAACAGAGAGACAGAAGGCGGCCACCGGAGAAGATCGGAGGGGGGAAACGCCGCCGGAATCCACCTCCGGAGGGCTCTGATGCATCTAAAATGCATACATGAACTTTGCATTATAATTGTTATATTCCAATCATATTTGCATCATATAAGGGTTATATTATTGTTATTTAATGATTTTTGATAATATATAATGATTTACCCTTTTTATGGAATTAATCCTGCGCAGGCAGAAATCCCCTTTTTCTTTCTTTAATTGTTTCAGGACCTTAACGACGTCATAATGAGCTATAAATTTAGGGGGGTCATTATTTTGGAAGGACAAGATTATGGAGCGCAAGAAGTCAACGAACGGAGTCCTGGAGGCCAAAGGGGAGGGCCTCACGCGGCCCCTGTACCTGGCCGCGTGGGACCACCCCATTCAGCCCTCATGGCCCCAATTGCATCGATCCTTCACCCCCAAGTATCCTCATGACCTAAAAATGACTATATAAGAGGTCCCCCGACATTTTTCCAGAAGAGAGCCGCCACACGAGAGAAACTAGAAAACAGAGCTCAGGAGGCTGAAGATCGGAGGGGGAAAACTCCGGCGGAGCCCTGCCGGAGAGGCCTCCATCTTCTCCATCGACATCTCCACTGCCTCCATGATGAAGAGGGAGTAGTCCACCGCTGGACTATGGGTTTGTGGCAGTAGCATATGTATCTCTCTCTCTCTCTTGAGTTTCATTAGTAGCACCGTATGAGCTGCCGAACATGAATACGGTCACCGTTGTATTACCATTGTGGTGGATCTTTCTATGAGTTAATATATGTTGAGATTGCAATGTTTGTTTCAGTTATAAAAGTAGATGCATATTATGTACCCCGTTCTTATATCCTTGTTATGATCAAGCATGTTTATGAGAGCGTGTGTGGGGGAACATGTGCATTAGTTGGAGTAAAGGGGGTGGAGAAGTGATAAGTTGACAACTTGATATATCATGATCCATTGGGTGTTTACCTTAGTTTGTTGCCTCACTAGGGATAAACCAAAATACCATGTTGAAGGGTAGGAGGAGTGACATGCCTCTACCTAACACTAGATTCATCATGTGTTTATTTTAACTTCATGTCATTGATCTTAAAGCTATACTCTGATGTTATCTTAATTACTAAGGTGCATGATTTATTTTACATCTTGGTGGAGTATAAGTGAGCCTCATAATCTCTATGTTAGGACGTGATGCCCATATAATTAGTAACATGAAAGAACTTGTTTGCAATCTCATATGTTAAGTTTATGTCTACTTGTTTGCCACACTATATTAAAGAGAGAGTGCATTTGTGAAACCATGAACCCCGGTCCATTTTTAATCACAAGAAACACTTTTCCAACCATTTTCAAGCATCTTTTACACTCAGCCATTTTAAAATCAGAAAACACAAAAACACTTTTACTTCTTGCATTCACATATAAAAACCCCAAAAATACCATCAATCATCATTGCTATCATCCTTGCATTATTATTCATCACCATTGCATTTTTATTTGCTGTTTTGCATTCATTATCATCTTAATAACATTCTCACACCTTGTGCTTGACAACCACTTGGTGAGGTTGAGGGCACAAAGCAATTTACTTGTTTGCAGGAAATCTAGAGAAGGACAAGAAGATAAAACCCACACTACTGATTCCCCGAGAGTTCGATATTAAACCCTCGAGTCACCTTCTAGGGGAAAATCTTCCACTTCTACATACTCTGCACTTGGAGGCTCAACCTATCCCTTATATTTATTTTTTTCTTTTCAGGGTATCAAGAGGCTTGTTGGCATAGTTGAGGGAGAAAATTCTCTCATCAACTCCGTCATCAAACGATTTTCTGGCGCCGTTGCCGGGGAATCATAGCTGGAAGGGTTTGTCCAAGCATATCACAACAAAGTCAACTTCATCACCAACTTGTGCTAACACCTAAGCTTGGGGAGGTTGCACCTACATGAGCATCATCTTGTCCATCTTTACCTTCAAGCAAATTTTTTTTTGTCTTGCATATCATTTTTTTAGATTTCAGTTTGCATATTTTATTTTCAGTTTTGCATTTTTTTTGCATTTAGTAATTCGGTTTGCATTGTTTTTAGTGTCATTTTATTTTCAGTTTTGCATAAAAAATCAAAAACACATAAAAATTTGCATAATGGAAAAGAGTCGTTCCTTGCTGCACCTTGCTCTATATGAAAGTGTTTATGCCACTACTGCTAGAGTGGTTGAAACTGCTGTGTCTAAGATACCTGAAGATGTTTTTGATGACCGTTATGAAATATTTGTTCTTTATGATAGGAGAGTAAAAGTTGAAGAAGTTAAGATGCTAAGTGAAGTTAAAGATCCCTTGATTGATTTAGAGAATAGGAGCTTGTATGAATTAATATCTATCTTACAAATATTTTGCAAGTGATCCTTCTATTGATGTTAACAAATCTGGTTTTGGTTCCTATATTGCTAATCATGTTTTGAAAGAGAAAGTTGCTAGATATAATCAAGAAGCTATGATACCACCTAAGCTTGGGGATGTATGGATCCCCAAGGTGCTAGTAACTATTGGAAAAGAGACACACCATGCTATACTTGATATAGGATCTAGTGTCTCAATTTTATCTAAAGAACTATATGAATCACTTGAGTTAAAGAATCTTGAAAAATGCTCTATTGGACTTACACTCGCTAATAATACCATTAAACATGCTCTATGTAAAGTAAGTGATGTTATGGTAGAGTTACGTATGACTTTTGTGCCTGTGGATTTTCTAATCATGGATATGGAGAATAAAACCTCTAGTCCTATTATTCTTGGAAGACCTTTTCTTCGTACCACAGGAGCTATCATTGATTCAAAGGAAGGGAATGTGAAGTTTCAGTTTCCACACAAGAAATGCATGGAACACTTCCCAAGGATGAAGGGCACAACTTTTAAGCTCCCTCATGAGCTTCATCTTCGGTAAAACATCAAGTAAGTAAGCCTAACTATATGGCTATAAAGAAAGCGCTTTACGGGAGGCAACCCGGTTGTTTTTATTTGGATTTTCTTTGTGTCCTCTTTCTGTAACAAGAGATTGGTTTTTTAGTTTAGTTTCTGGAATTTTTAATAAAGTGCCAAGTTTTACCCATTTTGGTTTGAAAAGGTTGCTATTTCTATTCGGGATTTTATTCCTGCACGGAGTCTGTGCACGGTTTGATTTTTCATTCTTATTCTGTAATTCCGAATGAGCTGAGATTTTTACTTTAACTGCATATTTTCATCCTCTGTATGTCTGAATTTTTTCAGATTTTTTCGACAAGACTAAATAGGACAGAAAAATACGTTTTTCTGCTGCTGCTTTTCTGGACAGATTCTGTCCCATATTGTTTTATGCATAGTTTGAACTTTTGAGTTGATCCAATTGTTTATGAGTAGGCATACAACATTATACACTCTCTGGTCATTCATATGAATATTTAATCCATGGATTATATGCAGCAAGAAAACTTGTTTATTTATCTCTACTAATGTCACCCCACAGAAAAGAGATGGGAGAAATTGTGTTTTGAAGTTTTTTCACAGGGATTGGAGGAGATGCACCATGAGTTATCCAAAGATGGTGAAAGCCATAAGCTTGGGGATGTGAACATCCCCACTGGACCAAAACACTCTCGGTTTGCACACGTCTAACTTCTGTTTTTCTATCGATGCACTTTATCGCATGAACTTGGAGCGTCTTTTGTTAGTTTTGCTTTGATTTTTTTTTATTTTGTGAGACCACCACACTATCTTTTATAGATGGGTATGCTACTGGAAATATGGGTTGAAATATCTTTCATGCTATTATTGAATTGGGAAAAGGGATGTCTAAGTTGATTTTTAATGACACATATAGTTGCATGATTCATAAGCTTCTTTATGAGTAATAATTTGCAAATGCTTATCATGAGCTATCTTTTATTCATGTTTTTATGCTGTATGTTATTTCACTTTGTTTGACATGAATTAGTTGGTTATATGGACACTCTTGCATGCATCTTAATGGTCTTCTTTCTCCCTTTTGCTAGCCCAAAAATTTCAACAAGTAAAAAACTTGTTTCCAATACCTTCAACCCAAGTTTTTTCCAGTGAGTCCACCATATCTACCTATTAGCTTTATGCTATCCAAGTATGTTTATCATGTTATTTGTGTTATCTATACCTCTAAATGAAAATGATGATGTTATTTAGTGTAATGGCAAAAGTTGGTTAAAAAGCTCTCACAAACTTGTTGCACACTTTACTTTTATTGCATTAAAAAAAAAGATGAACCATTGTGATTAATATTATAAAGATAGTGGCTTGATACAAGTTTAAGGTTGGGAGTTAGCCCATATGTGCTGTCACATGCAAAGCTTTCAACATGTTTTATCATTTGTTTAGTTGATATCATGTACTTTTGTCTATGGATGCCTATCATGACGAAATAAATGTGGATATAGAGTTAAGTTTAAATGAGTTTGTATAAATGGTTAGAGAGAAACCTGGGCCGCTAATCTAAGCCATGCATCATTCATGGTGGAAATTTACTTACATGCTATTTTGAACTCTCTAGGACACACCCTACAATAAAAAGCTATATCAAAGTGGTAAATAAAGAGGGTGTTGAGATTGTTCAACATGTTTGTTTGTCTTGTTGTTTTGATGTGGGCTTGATCCATGTCATGGGACAAGAGGTACCCCAGACGAGACTCTTGAGGACACCATTATTACTTACAAGGATAGAAAATTTAAACTTGCTTTGTTTCCCAAGTTGAGTAATCATGGTGTAGGTACTTGTATTCAAGGGGCATGAGACATCTAACCTTTACTTTATCAAAGCCACTACTCATATTTGCTTTCACATTCAAGCTTAATCATTCAAGATGCTGATAGGGGAATGAGAGCTTGACACCAAGTATTACCATTGCATTCAATAACTTAAGAAGAATAGTTTGGAGGATAGATGAAACTCATGCATGCTTTACCTCTACTTATTTATATATCTTTGCCAAAGTGTCCACCTTTTCTATTCAGATTCTCTACACTCTATGGACCTCAAGTATGCAAAAGTAAGAATGTCCATAGTACTATCTTTTTATGTTGCACTTTGTGAACTATCATTGATCATCTTTTCATTGAATACTTGATATCACTTTATAAACTGTTTGCACATTGCTACTTCTTTGAAATAATGAATTATTTGACTTTATGTAACAGTAGCAATCATCTTTTATATTCATGTTTTTATTATATTGCAAAGTTCATGTTAGTTTTATCACTTTCATACTCGAGGACGAGCATGAGTTAAGCTTGGGGATGTTGATGCATCTAAAATGCATACATGAACTTTGCACTATAATTGTTATATTCCAATCATATTTGCATCATATAAGGGTTATATTACTATTATTTAATGATTTTTTATAATATATAATGATTTACCCTTTTTATGGAATTAATCCTGCGCAGGCAGAAATCCCCTTTTTCTTTCTTTAATTGTTTCAGGACCTTAACGACGTCATAATGAGCTATAAATTTAGGGGGGTTATTATTTTGGAAGGACAAGATTATGGAGCGCAAGAAGTCAACGAACGGAGTCCTGGAGGCCAAAGGGGAGGGCCCCACGCGGCCCCTGTACCTGGCCGCGTGGGACCACCCCATTCAGCCCTCGTGGCCCCAATTGCATCGATCCTTCGCCCCCAAGCATCCTCATGACCTAAAAATGACTATATAAGAGGTCCCCCGACATTTTTCCAGAAGAGAGCCGCCACACGAGAGAAACCAGAAAACAGAGATCAGGAGGCTGAAGATCGGAGGGGGAAAACTCTGGCGGAGCCCTGCCGGAGAGGCCTCCACCTTCTCCATCGACATCTCCACCGTCTCCATGATGAAGAGGGAGTAGTCCACCGCTGGACTATGGGTTTGTGGCAGTAGCATATGTATCTCTCTCTCTCTCTCTTGAGTTTCATTAGTAGCACCGTATGAGCTGCCGAACATGAATACGGTCACCGTTGTATTACCATTGTGGTGGATCTTTCTATGAGTTAATATATGTTGAGATTGCAATGTTTGTTTCAGTTATGAAAGTAGATGCATATTATGTACCCCGTTCTTATATCCTTGTTATGATCAAGCATGTTTATGAGAGCGTGTGTGGGGGAACGTGTGCATTAGTTGGAGTAACGGGGGTGGAGAAGTGATAAGTTGACAACTTGATATATCATGATCCATTGGGTGTTTACCTTACTTTGTTGCCTCACTAGGGATAAACCAAAATACCATGTTGAAGTGTAGGAGGAGTGACATGCCTCTACCTAAGACTAGATCCATCATGTGTTTATTTTAATTTCATGTCATTGATCTTAAAGCTATACTCTGATGTTATCTTAATTACTAAGGTGCATGATTTATTTCACATCTTGGTGGAGTATAAGTGAGACTCATAATCTCTATGTTAGGACGTGATGCCCATATAATTAGTAACATGAAAGAACTTGTTTGCAATCTCATATGTTAAGTTTATGTCTACTTGTTTGCCACACTATATTAAAGAGAGAGTGCATTTGTGAAACCATGAACCCCGGTCCATTTTTAATCATAAGAAACACTTTTCCAACCATTTTCAAGCATCTTTTACATTCAGCCATTTTAAAATCAGAAAACACAAAAACACTTTTACTTCTTGCATTCACATATAAAAACCCCAAAAATACCATCAATTATCATTGCTATCATCCTTGCATTATTATTCATCACCATTGCATTTTTATTTGCTGTTTTGCATTCATTATCATCTTAATAACATTCTCACACCTTGTGCTTGACAACCACTTGGTGAGGTTGAGGGCACAAAGCAATTTACTTGTTTGCAGGAAATCTAGAGAAGGACAAGAAGATAAAACCCACACTACTGATTCCCCGAGAGTTCGATATTAAACCCTCGAGTCACCTTCCAGGGGAAAATCTTCCACTTCTACATACTCTGCACTTGGAGGCTCAACCTATCCCTTATATTTATTGTTTTCTTTTCAGGGTATCAAGAGGCTTGTTGGCATAGTTGAGGGAGAAGATTCTCTCATCAACTCCGTCATCAGGCTCCACCCCCCTCCGGCATGCTCATCATCAACTTCTACAGCAAGATCATCTCATCTCCACTGTAAACTCTTGGCAAACATGATGTATGATGCAATATACTTTTCCCTTGATCTATTGTGTCTCTCCATCTATGTTTGAGAAGTGATTTGTTCATGGCATTAGTGACATAGTTCGTTTATTGGTTGCATACAAGTTTTGTTATCTTTTATGATTGTCTTGATGTACAATGTATGAGTGCACGTATATGTTGGGGAATGCATGTAAGGTGATCACCGGTAAGGTAATGGAGTGAGGGAGACTTGGGAGGACATGTAAACCCTAAATCGAATCATGAAGTTACTCTATTGGGGGATATATATGGCGGACCCTAGAACTTAAGGCTATGGTGGGACAATTATGTCTTAATAATTCTTGTGTTGCACATTTAATTGGCCATGAGATCCATCATAAGAGTTGTGTAATTTTCTCATTTACTTGGCTACACCTATTTATGGCTCCCTCCTAGAAGAAACAATTAAGACTAAAACATGTGCTTCACTAATTGTGACAACCACACGAATGAAATAACAATTGCCAGAACATTTGCTCCCTTGAGATATTTGCTACTTGAGATCCTTGCTACTTGCTACTTTAAGAAACTTGCATTAGAAAACTTGCTCTTAGAAACTTGTTGCTAGATAAACCTACCCCACATCGCTTGCTTCCATTAGTTAGTTCCTTTCATACTCAAATTTATTGCTTTGCATAAAAGGCCATATAAGAGGGTTATAGGGCTTTAGAGAATAGATAGTTTACCTTCAGCTCCTCGTGGGTTCGACACTCAAATACTTATCGAATTGTGCTACAGTGATTCCTTGCTCTTGGGGATTATCACTCGCTCAGCTCTCTCTCCTCTCCGCTCGCTTCGGATTCGGATTGCTCTGGCGGGCACGTGCGGGGAGTACTCTCGCTCCTCTCCTTCTCCTTCCGGTGCCGCTTCGCCTTGTACGAGGCGTCGCCTCCGTGGTGAAGAGTTGGGGGAAACTGGCGGCGGCCGGCGGGGCGTTCAGAGGATCTGATTCCGGAAGAAGGGGCACTGGTAGGGTCCGGTGCTCGCGCAGGCCAGAGAAAAAAGAAATTTCGCGATGCTGCGCGTGCGCAGACAGTTTCCGATGTGGGCCGGTTTTAGTGGTCGCGTCCTGGTCCATGCATCTCGGGTTGCTAGGTCCGGCCCACACCCCGCATCTTGTGCATGGAAGCGAATCGCTGATAATTCATTGGGCCCACCCCGCGTCTCGCGCACGGAAGCTCGAGTACTCGGCCCATAATTTTATGAAGCGCACGTGATCACGCTTGAGAGTATATCATGTGAGTAGACTACCGATGGCAATGGGTACCCATTACCCACCTACCCTACGGGTTTTTACCATGTAGGGTGAGGGTTTGGTAAAAAAACTTTACCCATGGGTATACAAATGGTAAAAAGTGTGTACCCAGTGGGTATAGTGGGTGCGGGTGTGGTATAGCAGAACCCATACCCACTACCCACGTACCCGGTTTATTTTGCATATGACATGTTAGTTCTCTAGAAAAAATCACAATTTCCAAAATTTAATACCTACAGTAAACATGACAAGTGCTAAATTTCCAGTCAATTTAGTTTAACCCTGTGACCAATTAGCTTTTACTTTATCCACACCCCCTCCTCCCGCTTTCATGCCACGTCTAGGTCAACTCACGTCACGACGCCCACGCCTCATGTCTCAACGCCCCGCACGATCGATCTCATCACCCAAGGACGAATTAGTGAATAATGATCCTACATGTCGTTTTTTTCTTATACGTTTTGTTATTAATATTATCTCGTTGAGTTGTTGGGTGGGTTTACCCATGGGTTTTTAATACCCTGACGGGTGCGGGTATGGTATAAAATCTAAACCCTGATGCAGATACGGGTGTGGGTGCGGGTAAGATACGTAGGACGCGGGTGCGGGTTTGGTTAAGCTACACCCATACCTAATGGGGATGGGTGCCATCGGTAGTAGACAGCTCGACGCCCTGTTCGGCTATGGTTTGAGCGGCGTATCAGCCGTACTGCACCTTATTTCTCTCTCATAAAATCCAAATTCGTACTGGACCTTCGTAAATTCTTTTTTTTCAAACCATTTAAACTATACTTTGTGAAAAAGGTTCTAAAATTATTTAGGCGCTTTTTTAAAAACCGTATAAATTATTTTGAGACTGCTAGGCTAGGAAACAGAGACGGTGCTTTATGGTTTGGTATGAAATGAGGGAACTCCTTGTGTTTGCACCATATGAAATGTATTTAAAGGGGACATGGATGTGGGGACCGGGGGAGACAGTTTTCCACCCAACCTTCTTTAGTTCACAAATTATGCACATGTTTGTAGCCATTATCGTCTAGGCCTTTCACTACGCTAATCGGGCTCTGTAGGGGCGGTCTTAGAGGCTCGGTAGGGGCGATTTGGCCAGCTGCCCCTACCAAACCGTCACTACAAAATGATGCCGCCCCTACAAATCGGTTTTATATGGACGGTTGGATATAGAGCCGTCTCTACAAATTCATTTTTATAAATCACAAATTTGGGAAAAAATAGTATAAAAAATTTAATCTCCGAAGGCTCCACCGGTCAGCCACATCCCCGAAGGCCCCACCGTATAAATTAGTTTGAGACTGCTAGGCTAGGAAACAGAGACGGTGCTTTATGGTTTGGTATGAAATGAGGGAACTCCTTGTGTTTGCACCATATGAAATGTATTTAAAGGGGACGTGGATGTGGGGACCGGGGGAGGCAGTTTGCCACCCAACCTTCTTTAGTTCACAAATTATGCACATGTTTGTAGCCATTATCGTCTAGGCCTTTCACTACGCCAATCGGGCTCTGTAGGGGCAGTCTTAGAGGCTCGGTAGGGGCGGTTTGGCCAGCCGCCCCTACCAAACCATCACTACAAAACGATGCGGCCCCTACAAATCGGTTTTATATGGACGGCTGGATATAGAGCCATCTCTACAAATTCATTTTTATAAATCACAAATTTGGGAGAAAATAGTAAAAAATATTTAATCCCCAAAGGCCCCACCGGGCAGCCACATGCCTGCCCGTCGCGATCGTAGGGGTTTGAACCCACGCAACCTGTACCTCGCATATTCCTCCCTCTAACCACTCCAATCAATGCTCTCTTATGTCAATACTAGATATTCTTTCTTCTAATATTATGCTCAACCGAATTTGAAATGAGTGTTCGAGAGTCTAAACGAATTCAAATGAAAAAGTTGTTTACTTCAAAGTTCTGTAACTTTTTGAGATCTACAACTTTTGTTTTTGTTGTTTCTCCATCCGAGGTCATTTAAAAAAAATTAATTTCATTTTTATAAACCTTCTTTAATTCATTTTTATAAAACTTCTTTAATTCATTTTTGCATTGAACTGTTGTTGGTCATTCATGAAACTGAAATGTTGTGATGCATGGAACTGTTTTTGTTCAATAATGGAACTGATGTTGTCCTCATTATTTTGTTACTAGGATGGTACTGCAGCCAATGATGGGGACAATGCTAATGCTGACAGTGATGATGAACTGATCTGTTTCATTCTGGAGGATGATGACATCAACTACATGGACGGTATGTTTATGTATGCACATCACCTAGACAAATATTGCAATAGGGCTCCATATAGGGAACCTAAAGTAACTGGGCTTCAATGGGTGCAGAGGAAGCTACAAGATAGACAGTCTTGCTACAACATGTTTAGAATGAACCCTACTGTATACCATAGACTTCATGACAACGTGGTAGAGCTATATGGACTTAAATCTAGTACCAAGAGTAACTCTATTGAGGCTCTAGGAATGTTCCTTTGGATGGTAGGATCAAAGCAATCAGTTAGACAGGCTGAAGATAGATTTGAAAGATCACTAGTCACAGTTCACAATCTATTTGAAAAAGTTCTAAGCAGTGTGGTCAAGCTATCTACTGATATCATTAAGCCAATTGACCCACAGTTCAGAACAATTCATCCTAGACTGAGAAACCCAAGGTTCCAACCTTTCTTCAACGGTTGTATAGGAGAAATAGACGGCACTCACATACCTTGTGTGGTGCCAAGTGGTAAGTTGGTTCAGCACTGATTGCTGCTGGCAGAGTTGGCGGGCACTAATCTTCTTATGTGTCTTTAGTGCGTTCCCCGGCAACGCGCCAGAAAACTGCTTGATGGTTGATGTTGATGAGCAGTGGCAGAGTTGGGTGGTGCCCCAAGCGAAGGCGGAATTGCAGCTAGTAGCAGTTTTCCCTCGTTTAACGAACCGAGGTTTATCGAACCAGTAGGACTTTGAAATCAACAACGAGGTGAATGTTGAAGATCTCTGGCGCTTGACCTTCAACAGACGTGGACCTGCACACACTCAACCAAAATACTTTGCCCCCAACGGCGGAAAGGTTGTCAATCTTTCCGGTCTCGCAGAAAACAAAGCAGTTAATTGTATGATGAAATAGATGAAATAATGAAAAGTGACCAGAGGAGTAATGATGATGAAAAGAAAGTAAATGAGGTTGTAAACAATGTAAAAAGATGGACCGGGGGCCATGGGTTCACTAGTGGAGTCTCTCGAGTAAATAAAATATGCATGTGATGGGTGAACGAATTACAGCTAGGCAATTGACAAGATCATGACACAAACCCAATTTAGCTATGACATAAAGGACATGATAATATTTATGGAGGCATCACGACAAGGAACAAAGACCGTTGAGTCCAACTACGTCTTTGTCTAAAAAGTCCACCGTGGGATCGCTATCCAGCCTGTCACCCAACGGTATTAAGTTGCAAGCAACATACAATTACATTAAGTAAAGTGCATGAAGTAAACAATACTAATAGCAAAAGAGACATTAACACCGCTGTTTTACCCTTAGTAGCAACAGCACGCCCTCGCCCTTAGACGTTTCTGTCACTCGTGCCCAGGAACAAAAGGGGGCATGAACCCACTATCTAGCATAAATACCCTCTCTTGAAGATACACACAATCACTTGGCCAAAGTAACTACGCACATCAGAGAGCACGCAAGAACATAAATCAATCATATAAGAATCATGCACAATCTGAACATAACTTCGTAATCCATCGGATCCCAGCAAACACATCACCTAGCATTGCAATAATCGATCTTGATCATGTTAGGCAGCTCACAAGATCATAAGACATGAAGCACAAGAGAGAGAGACTACAAACTAGCTACTGCCATGGACCCGTAGTCCAAGGTGAGACTACTCACAACTCATCTCGGAGGAAGGCATGGCGATGAAGAGCCCTTTGGGATCGATCTCTCCTCCGGCAGAGTGCCGGGATCAGCTTCAGATTGGACCCCAAACTAGGTTTTTGGTGACGGCGCGTCGGGGTCGAGTTTCTGGAAAATAATGGCCGCCTTCACGTTTTTAGGTCAGAAGGCAATTTATAGGCGTCGGAGGGGGTCGAGGAGACGCCCGAGGGGCAGGGGCGGGTCCCACCCCTGCCCCAGGGTGGGCCCACGGTAGGAGGCCGTCCCTGCCCTCAGGGTCGCCTCTGGTGCCCCCCTTCGGACTCCGTCTTCGTCTTGGCGTAAAAATAATCTCCGTAAATTTTGGTCCAATTCTGCGAATATTTCCAGAAGTAAATTTCTGAAACAAAAAGACAGCAAAAACAGGGAACTGGCACTGGGCATCTTGTCAATAGGTTAGTCCAACAAAATGCATAAAAATGATATAATTGACAGTAAAAAACATGTGACAATATCATAAAACTAGCATGGATCACTCAAAAATTATAGATACGTTTGAGACGTATCACCATCCCCATGCTTAACTCCTACTCGTCCTCGAGTAGGTAAGTGATAACAAATAATTTTTGATGAGACGTGCAACCAACAAAATCTTGATCAAGATAGTAATGCAAAGCACAGGATGTGAATGAAGAGATACAAAACAATTGTCTATAATTGATAGCAAGAAAGCAATGAATAAATAAGTTGAATCATTCAAGCAAAACCTTTCATAAATAGTATGTCAAAGACATGAAAACAATGTGATCAACATACTTGTCTAATTCACAAGGATAATAATTCCATGACAAAAGTGTTTGAGAATCAACACAAAGGAAGATGTAAGAATTAGCAAGAAGCTTCAACTTCCAAGGGCTTATCTTATAGATAAAGTCAATATAAAGATTCATGTTTAATCTTGATAATGCAATATGCTCAACGATACCCAGGGTCAATACTAGATGTTTGCTTTTGTGGAGATAGAAGGAAAAAAGGGAAAACTGACTCAACAATAAACGTAAAAGAAAGGCCCTTCGCAGAGGGAAGCAGGGATTAGTCATGTGCTAGAGCTTTTTTTAAAACAATTTTTGAGACATGCATGCTTTCGTCAACGACTTCACAACAGAGAAGCTATCTAGTCCCTCATGACAAGCAAGGTTTTTTAGACTTGTGAGAGCACACTACCAGGAAAAGCATTATAGGGAGGTTGCCTATCTGTGGCGCACCCTTAATCTATGCGCCACAAAAAATTATTCTGTGGCGCATGGCTGTAGATGCGCCACTGAAATTTGAACATTCTGTGGCGCATCCTTAGCCCATGCGCCACAGAATATCAACTTTCTGTGGCGCACTGCACGCCATGCGCCACAGAAAGGGAGACTTCTGTGGCGCACCACTCTTCATGCGCCACAGAATACGCGTGGGCCCCACCTTCAATCAGTGGGCCGTGGTCCATCTCGGCCTTTTCTGTGGCGCACCGTGGCTGGTGCGCCACAGAAATTCATCTTTCTGTGGCGCATGGAGAAGGATGCGCCACAGAAAGTTTAATTTCTGTGGCGCACTAGCCACGGTGCGCCACAGAATAGCTACTTTCTGTGGCGCATGAGGGCCCGTGTGCCACAGAATGTGGACGCCCAGATCTACAAAAAGGTGGTAGACCACCTTTCCCCATGTGACCCCCTTCTTCTTCCTAGCCCCCATCTTACTAACTCGAGCTCCTTCTCTCTCCCATGCCATTTTTACCATCCTATTCTCCATTATTTGTTATTAAACCTACCACAATTTGATATATAATTGGTGAGGGCTTGGGGAGAGTCTCCATATATATTCTCGTCCTCTCTTTTTGTCCACTATTTTCTCTCCATCACCACACACTCTCTCTCATCGATCACGGTCACGTCTCGGCAACGGATCTAGATCTACAAGGTGGGTATTGGTGTATGGATGTTTGTTGAAGGCATGAGAAACTTGTCGGCGGGCAATTTACACGTATATGCATGAAACTTGTGTGTGTGGTTTGATTGAATCTTTGCATGTTGTAGCTTGCGCCGGCGTGGTGCATGGATGTTTGCCGAAATGTTGATTCATTTCCATTTCGGTGAATTTTTGCACCACCCATATGTCCTACTTTTAGGGGAAGTCATGCCGAATTTTTCCGTCGAACATTTCCGACTTCCCGCATGAGAAGCTTGTATGTGTGTGAGCATGTTGCGATTACTTAATTCTAATTAATAACACATACTCTATATGTATACCGCGTAGGCGACCATGGTCATCAAGATGAGCTCCGGTCGAATCGACAACTACAAGGAAGAAGCGAAGGCGGAAATGAGACGGTGCAACGGGCGCCAGATACGATGTCCGTGTCGAAGTTGCAAACTTGTGAGATGGATCGACCCTGATTCCGGACAATTGGAGGAACACCTGCTCAGGCGCGGTTTCATGGAAGGCTTCAACCAAGCGCCGACAGCAAATGCTGCGCCTGAAGACGAGGGCGGGCAAGATGATCGTGACGACGGAGATGCCGACATACATGGTCATGATTGTGGTGGAGAAGACGTTAACACGCCGCAGAGCTCGCTAATGTCGGCCTTGATGGATTCTCATGTTCAAGAACTCCTCCTCAAGAACGCGAACACCGTTAGAGAGAAAGCCAAGCTGGCACAAATGGAGATAGACGGGAATACTCCGTTGTATCCTGGGTGTCGGCCACAGGATACGCGCTTGCAAGTAACGCTTGATGCTCTGGAGATGAAGTCGGAGAACAAATGGACCGATGCGAGCTTCAACAAGAACATGCAATTCTTCCACGAGCGTCTTCCCGAGGGGAACACATTGCCAACTAGTATCGAGGAGGCGAAGAAAGTCGTTTGCCCTCTTGACCTACCGCACGTTAAATACCACGCCTACGTCAATGATTGCGCAATTTATCGGGGCGAGTACGAGGACCGAACCACATGTCCGGTGTGCGGCCAAGGACGGTACAAGAGCCGTGGGAAGAAAGTTCCTCAAAAAGTGGTATGGTATTTTTATATCACTCCCCGTCTGCAGCGGTACTTCGTGGACCCTAAGGAAGCAAAGCTCATGCAATGGCACGCGGAAAGGGAGAAGCCCGAAGAAGATCCTTACACACCCATCAGACGCTAGCCAGTGGCAAGAGTTGGACGCCGTCGCCAATTTCGGAGGCGATGCAAGGAACGTCAGGCTCGGTATGAGCACCGATGGACTCAATCCATTCGGTAACCAGAGTAGCACGCATAGCACCTGGCCCGTGTTTGTATGGCCTTACAACCTTCCCCCGTGGTTGTGCACGAAGCAAAGGTATATACACATGAGTATTCTCATTCAGGGGCCGAAACAAGCAGGTGTCCACATACATACGTATCTCGCGCTGTTGAAAGAGGAGTTAGCCACGTTGTGGGTGACGCCAGTCCGTACGTGGGATGCCTACACTGGAGATTATTTCCCCATGAGAGCCGCGTTGCTCACGACGGTGCAGGACTATCCTGGTTGCGCATATGTATCTGGCCAGGTAGGCCACGGATTCTGCGCATGTGTCAGGTGCATGGATAGGACCCCGCATCTCCAGCTACCAAGGAATCCCGGGTCTTCGAAAACTGTGTACCCAGGGGCTCGAAGGTGGCTTCGCATGGATCACCCGTGGAGAAAACGCGGTGACCTGTTCAATGGTAAAGACGAGCTCGACGGAGCCCCGAGCCCAAGGAGCGGCACAGAAATCGACGAGCTGTTGAGAAATTGGGAGGAGTGCCCCGCGCCGGGAAAGAAACGACCGAAGGTAGATCCGCTGCTGGGTGTATGGAAAGCGAGGTCTGTTTTCCATGACTTGCCGTACTGGAAGGTCCTCAAGACGCCACATAGCCTCGATATGATGCACATTACGAAGAATGTCACCGAGAGTCTGCTTGGCACTCTTTCCAACATGCCGGAAAAGACCAAGGATGGGACGAAAGCAAGATACGATCTGAAATGCCTTGGTGTCAGGAAAGATCTTCAGGCCCCCGATAGTGATGACGACGATGATGGTGATGATGATCAGACTGAAGGGACTCAAGGTCACCGCAAAAGGCTAAAGAGGAACACGGTGGTGCTTCCCGCTACGTGCTTCACTATGAGTCTGGAGGAGCTCGAGCAGTTTTACAGGTGTCTTGTAGGAGTCAAATTTCCTCATGGTTACGCGGGGAAGATAAGCAGATATATGGACGCAACGAAGAAGAGGTTTACCGGGATGAAGTCTCACGATTGTCACGTGCTGATGACGCAGATACTTCCCGTTGCGATTCGAGGGATAATGGACGAGCATGTCCGTGATACGCTGCTTGCTCTTTGCAACTTTTTTGACGTCATCAACAGGAAGACGATCGGCGTGAGGCAGCTCGACCGGCTACAGGAAGAGATCGTGTTGATACTATGCGAGCTCGAAATTTACTTTCCGCCCTCATTCTTCGATATCTGCGTGCATCTCCTTCTGCATGTCGTTGATGACGTCAGGCAGCTCGGACCAACGTTCATGCACTACATGATGCCATTCGAAAGGATGAACGGTGTCATGAAAGGATACGTCCTCAATAGGTCCCATCCAGACGCAAGCATAGCCAAGGGCTTTCTAACCTACGAGTGCATCTCCTTCTGCCAGAATTATCTAAGCACCGAGAACCAGGATGTTGGTCTGCCCACGAGGAAACACTTCGGCAGGCTCAATGGATATGGTCACCGAGAGGGCAGCAGCACAACCTTTGTCAGCATGCAGGGTCAAAAGGACGACTTTGACAGGGCTCACCGGGTCGCGCTACAACACTTACAGTTGATCGAAACTTGGGTGGAACAGCACAAATGCTTACTCGAGCAACATTACATCAAACTGGGCCGACCGAGGAAGAAGGGAGACGTAACTAGAACGCACAACTCTACCTTCACGCGTTGGTTCAAGCAAAAGCAACTGGAGCTAGCAAAGAAGAAAGCACCATCTACGGAAGATGAAAGACTCATATTCTCCTTATCACTGGGTCCCTCGCACAACGTAAAGACCTATCAGGCGTACGACATCAACGGCTACAAATTCTACACCGAGGAAAAGGACAACAAGTCAGAATATCAAAACTCAGCAGTAACTATGCTATCCTACGGCGATGAGGAGGCTACTGTCAAGGAAAGATACTTCGGAAGGATTGAGGACATATGGGAGCTCAACTACTGTGGAGAGTTGGTGCCAATGTTCCGTGTAAGATGGGCCAAGGACGTCGTCAAAGAAGGCCGGTATTTCACCACCATGGTAATACCCGATGCCAAATCGAAGAACGCCTCCGCGAAAAATGAGCCATGGGTACTTGCTAGCCAAGTCGAGCAATGCTTTTTCATTACCGACCCGTCAAAGCCTAGCCGTGTTGTCGTGAGGAGGGGCAAGAGGAGCATCATCGGAATGGAAGGAGGCGCCACCGAGCAAGACTTGGACAACGAGCCAAAGATCGAGGAGGAATTCGACAAGTTCTTCGACATGCCTACTAGTAGTACACAAAGAAGGAAGACCTCCGTACGTACTAAAGGTTGTCCGTTCACGCGACGAAATCTCAAGGTCACCGGCCTAAAGTTTTCAACCGCGAAGAAGGGAAAGAAGAGAAAGTAGCTCGCAGAACCGAGACGGAGAAGCGACTTTTTGGTGTATTTAATTTGTATGTGTGTGTGTGAGAGAGAGAGACAATGCAAGCATAAGAGACATTGTTTGTGTTTGAGACAATGCAAAACTCAAATCCAATGAATATGTGTGTATTTGTGTTGCAAAACTCAAATCCAACGAATATGTGTGTATTTGTGTGTGAGATCCAATGCAAAACTCATATCCAATGAATATGTGTATTTTGTATTTTGTAACCAAAAATATTTTGTAAAACTCATATCCAATGCAAAACTCAAATCCAACTCATAAGAGACATTGTATTTTGTAACCAAACTTAACCAACAATATTTCAAAGGAAAAAAAAGAAAAAGAAAGTGAGACAGCCATGATTCAAACCTGGCTGTCAAGGTTAACCCAATTTTGTCTAATGGAACCATGCACCACTAATTTGTTGTTTCTGTCAACTAACAGTAGCAAAGTTCTTTTAACTGTTTAGCCTTATAAATTCTGTGGCGCACCACCAACCAGATGCGCCACAGAATCTTACATTTCTGTGGCGCACCCCCAGACCGTGCGCCACAGAATAGAACGTTTCTGTGGCGCACCCCACCCTCGGTGCGCCACAGAATTATCGTGCCTCCACTTACATGTGGGCCTGCCCCGCGCTGCGCCCTTTCTTCCCCAAATCTTCTAACTTCCCGCGCGCGCGACACCCTGCACCTCTCGCCGGCGATCACCCTTCCACCCCTCGCCGTCGACGCCGCCACAGCTCCCCGACACCGGCCGCCCCTGCGCCCTTCGACGCCCTGCTCCCCTGCACCCTCGGACCGGCTAATTTTTGAGAGCAGGATTATGCCGCACGAACTCACCATTAGCTAGCAGGCTACAAACTTTATAGATAGTAGACGTTTATACATAGCTTATGACTTACGCCTAGGTTTTACAATAGCGGCCGGTCGACGACCCCGAGCCGAGACATGAGCAAGGCCGGCCAATCGATCTCCATAGGCACTCTGGTTGAACCGAAGCCGTCTTCTTCAAACATCTTGGTCGTCACATCCTCCATGGCTCCCGTTTCGATGTCGGTTTTGTAAATACGCGTACGCTGGCACATGTCTAGCCTTATGTCTAGGATGAAGGTGCCGCTCCTCTCCCAACCACATGCGTATACAAACATGATCAACCACCTGCGTTGGCAGTTTTAGATCAATCACTCGATCTAGCGCGGAGCCAAGTTCCATCATCTCCCCGCATCCACGTGCTTAGCCGAAGATCCTCATTCTGCAAGTGGAGCAGCGAGAGCCTTTCTTCGGTGGTGACGCTAAGCATTAGTCTAGAATATGCTCTTATGGCGAGTTGGTTCCTTGGGATCGAGATCTCCCTATAGCTGATGTCGCCGTTCTGGACATTGACATCAAAGGTGTAATAATGTGTAGTCAAATAGTCTTGATGATCTGTCACATACAACCCTAACCAGTGTGCCACGCCTGGCATATGACAGCCTCGTTCTCAGGCCTAAGCTGACAACCAAGTTTACCCTTAAGCCAGAATTGATCAAAACAGTTTCACGGGGCGCTCCAGGTAGGTTGGGAGGACGTGAAGGTGTTGATGGTTCCGTCCTGATCGTGCATGCCCCTCACGATGGCCAGCACCTTGAAGAAGGTCGAGTAACCATTTGATGGCGCTTGTGTCTCCCCGGAGCAGCAGTCTTCACGGGACAGTACGGCAGCGCTAGAGCAACAGAGAATGGCGGTCCTAGAGCAACAGAGCAGGGGTAGCACGTCACAAGAGCCAGGGTGACCGATTGTGTAAGAGTCTCACTACTTATCACTTAACTAGACATCAGATTCGAATTACAGAGGAAGATCCAAAGGAAATTGAGGGATTCCAGAGGAAGAAGATGAACACAGAAAACCCTACACACGACGCTAGCCTATCCTCGCCTTCCGGCCGAGGCCATCCGTTCCGTCCGTTCCAAGCCGAGTCCTCTTCTGGTCGCTCCGCTGATATATATATGCCCGTTTGTATCTTGTGCATCTTGCTCCCCAGCAGGCCATGGCCCAAGACAGCGGCCCATCGGCCTCATGTAGGCAGGTCGCTGACAATTCCCCCTCCTTAAGATTCGGCTTGCCCTCAAGACGATGTAGCGTATATCCACCGGGGTCCCATGTCAAGTGCAAGAACGGAAGTTGAGTGTCATTCCAGTTGACACCAGTGGCTGCATCAAGGAAAGGGACTGAACCACCCGGATCGCAGGAAATGAGTAGTCCTTTAGTATATGTGAAGATATCGTCCCTGGAATTGCACGACGAAGAAATTGCAATACGATGACCAGAGTACCATGGAAATTGTCATTCAAAAAGTTGAGAGCCAAGGTCTGTTGCACTTCCAGCTACAAACTGATTGCGGCTCGGGTATTGTCCCAATAGCAAACAGGGCTTCCCATGCATAAGTTTTGATGTACTCAACCTGATAGAAATTGCATCCATGTGTACTTCAGAGTGGTGAGTGGATCTGTAATAGATGCCCATCTCCAATAGGTCAAGTGACGTTCTAATTGTAAAGCTGGATTTATACTCAGCTTGTGAACCAGGATTGCTCTGAAGTGCAAACTGAAGCCACCAGAATATTGGCACGTCATGGCTACTCTCCAATTTTCCATGTGCCATACTTCTACTCTCCCAACCAATGATCAATTCCAAACTGTTGTGTGTGATACATATGACAAGAAGAAATCTGTGAGCTAGTGAACTTACAGCATGTGCTGTTGTAACATCACAAGGAGAATAGAAATTCTCTGAACATCGCAAGTATGCAGTTTGAAAAATGTGAGGTGATATTCCTGCAGAAACCGTGATCCCACTTGCTGGCAAGGAGCTTGAAAACTGTAGACTCAAAGGTGCCCAACATGAAGGAGGTGGCCAAGGCGGCAAGTGAGCCATTTCCCCTAGTGAAAGAACAATACTGACAACGAAGAGCTCCACTTTTGGATATAACATTCTGTGGTTCCAAAATGTCTGCACATATGGCCAGTACATATCAATTCCAGTCAGCTCGTAGCAGAAAGGATGTGCCCAGGGCTGCAATTCATCTATTCCCCTTGGCTGGAGCATATTAGTACTTGCAAACGGTTGGCCTTCTTCAGGTCTTGTAGTAAGAACTCTCAGCAAATATCTTGATGCTACGCAAACCAATTCAAAAGTATCTTGAGGTTTATGTAGAAATGCCCAGATGCCAGGTTCCCAGGAACAGTACCACACAGGGTATGTCAGTGTTGCTGCAAGAATGAATTGCCTTGATTGGTTGCCGACATCAAAGTACTCCAAGAAAAAGGACCATTCATTTACCCCTTGAGAACAGCCAGAGCTATATGATTGAGCGCGCTTCAGAAAACATAGTTCTAGGTCTGCTCCAGTACGGTTCTCCGAAGATATCATGAGGAGTATAGCTGTACTGATCATCTTAGCTATCATAAACCTGAACCATATTTCCTGGTATCTGGCAGGACATTTAAGTTGCACCAATAAAATGGCACAGTGTGTCCAAGTCAGGTTGTTCCTGAACTCACTAGTAGGAACGGTAATTGACCATGAAGGCTTCAGCTCAGCAAGCCTTGCATTCCTGCTGTCCTTAACAGAGACTTCGCCATGCTTTTGCTGCGCATGCTGAAAGAAGTCATGTCCATGTATCAGTGGTGGTCTTGCATGAGTGTAGCTGGGTGGCGGCCATGGCGCAATTGTCTCGATACTACGGAATGAGCAATCGGTTGAACAGGACCATGTAAACAGCTCTGGAGCAATCAACTGCACAAGTGGTGTCCTTGGCGAATTCCTTGGAGGCACATTGAGCGCTGTGTGCACATTCCATGGACTCAGGAACACAAATATGGAGTCTTCTTTGCTGATGCTATGATCTGGACCACCCGGCAAGCTGATGACAGCCAGCTGTACAGTGTCACATGTGTCCTCCACATCAAGTGCCTTGTCACTAACAACAGGTGCAGGAAGCTTGGGGATGATGCCACAGATGGTCGTGGACGAGCTTGGTGTTGTAGACAAGATGCTCACTAACACAGATGTGCAGGCGTCTTTGCTTGGGCATTCAGACGAACAGGTGGTGGGCACCGTAGCAGAGAGGTGAGTGGCGCTGATGTTGGGTCTTATATGGCCACCATCGAGCGTCGCACGCTTCGAGAGCACGGTGAAGACCTCGAAAACAGCCGAGGCTAGTGCTGCAGAGCCGCCAACAGAGAGATCGTAGATGCGTCGAGCCTCCGGAGTGAGGCCGTGCTCGGTACAGGCGCGACTGGTAGCCGGTGTCGGGGCGGTTACGGTCGAGCTCGAGTGGACAGAGGCCGGTGTAGAGTCCAAAGACGCCGCTAGGGGAACGGGTGTGGAGGTCGCCGCACGTATGGAGGTCGCGGTCGTTCTGGTGGCGGAGATGGCCGGCGCGGAGGTCGGAGAGGAGGTGGCAGCGGCTGGCTCATGGAAGTTGTCCGTGGCACCTACGATATAGTCGTAGATACGGCGGGCTCCCGGTGTGAGGTCGTCCTTGGTGAGGTTGGGCGAAGCAGACGCAGCAAGAGTGGCGGTCGACCTTGGGTATGGCTCACGGAAGCAGTCAAAGGAGGCGGCGCCGCTCGGGGCGCGTAGGGGCGCGGTCGAGTGCGTTGCCGACGGATCCGTCACCGCTGCTGCGGTGGCGCGAGCGCGGCAGTGTAGAGGCGAAGTAGAGCTCGTCGGAGAAGACACCGGCGCGGAACCCGTCTTCTTCACCAACGCGAGGCACGCCTCCCACTCCCGGTCGCAATTGTTAGGGTCAGCCAAGGCAAATTCGCGAAACGCCTTCCTGACTGGGCTCTCGTGCTCCATGGATTGGTGGTGGGGAAAAAAATTTGGGTGGATTTTTTTTTTTTTTTTTTTTTTTTTTTTTTTTTGTGAATTTTGGGGAGGGATCGATTGGCTCTGATACCAATTGTAAGAGTCTCACTACTTATCACTCAATTAGACATCAGATTCGAATTACAGAGGAAGATCCAAAGGAAATTGAGGGATTCCAGAGGAAGAAGATGAACACAGAAAACCCTACACACGACGCTAGCCTATCCTCGCCTTCCGGCCGAGGCCATCCGTTCCGTCCGTTCCAAGCCGAGTCCTCTTCTGGTCGCTCCGCTGATATATATATGCCCGTTTGTATCTTGTGCATCTTGCTCCCCAGCAGGCCATGGCCCAAGGCAGCGGCCCATCGGCCTCATGTAGGCAGGTCGCTGACAGATTGTAAGCCACGATCACCGGCGACCCGCGTAAGGAGGAGGCCACTGTGCGCAGCGAGCGGAGACGCGCCATTCAGGACGCCATGAGAGGCTCCAGCGATGAAGGAGGTGAGGGGACGACGGCGAGCGCCAAGCACCGATCCAGATGACATCGGGCTGAAAAACGGCGGCTGATGCTTGTCATATCCATGGTCGAAAGAGCCGAGGAGCGAAGACGGATCACACGCCTTCTCTGGCCAGCGAAGCTGGAGGAAGGACGGGTCGGCGATGATGGCGCCGCGCCACTGCTTGCATGTGACGGCGCAGTGGAACAGGGCAGCGGCGTCGGTGGACACACCCAAGAGGATCTGGGCACAACCGGCCGTTTCATCTTCTTCATATTGGGACACGACCGCTAGGCGCTAGCTAGCTATGCGACGATCTGGGCACGCAGCAGCAGCTGCTCGTATAGTACTTCTTCTTGTACGTGTTGTGTTGGTGTCAGAATCGGCCACGGAACGTTTCCGTCACGTATGTTGGACGACTCCTGCCCGTTAACGTAGGACTTTGCAAAAATTTGGAGAGATTTCATGGGAAAACCCCAGTTCTTTGTTTGGAAAAACCCCAGTTCTTCGTTTGCAAAATTTTCTATTTTTATTATTCTGGCTGTAAAAATCTTATATTATGGAACAGCTGATTGGCATGGGGAGTCTTGCACTCTTGCTTGGTTGTGAAACAGCTCAGTACATGGATATTTCTAGACGAATCAAAGAAAAACCCTGGTCATAATTCAGTTAAGGCCGGTTGAGAGGTGATCGGTGTCAACCTGTTTGGGGCAACAAACATCTAACAAAAAAAAATGTCGTTTGATGTCTATCTTGTCAGAATTTTTTTTGAGCCGTTTGACCGAATTACAAGGGAATTTTCACATTGCGTCCGCTGCGTTGATATATTCAAAACTTTATCCCATACTACTAGGTTTCGATTAATGTTATTTTGTACTTCTGAAACTAGCACGCTTACATTTCACTTTTTAGGTACTTGTATTCCTGTTTTCATTGTACTTGTACTCTAGTTTTTAGTATGCATGTACTATGTTTAAGTGCACTTGTACTCCGTTCATTATATTTGTACTCCGGTTTCCGGTGTATGTGCATCCGCGCGGTGAACTGTGAAGTATGTGTGTATATACCTATACCACTAGAAAATACGAAATACACGTGAAACTATCGAAACAATGTAAACTGAAAAGGAAAAAATATCCGCTTAAACCGCTCCGCATGCGAAACCTCTGTCAGCATGAAAGTGATCCACGCTGCACAAACAGATCTTGTGAAGGTCGCTTTTTACTTTTTTTAAGGGTGAATCTCGCTCTTTATTAATTGACAACAGTGTTTACAGGTACAATATCAGGATCATAAGGAGTACCTAACCAAATATGCCTACCAGGCCCTAGAGGAAAATGTCCATTTTAAACCTTAAACTCATAAAGGTTGGGTGAATTGAACCCTGGATTCTAAATCCCGTTCGTTTGCATCCTGAACTTGTCAATCCCGGTCTAAATCAAACCCTGGACATGTTTGGTGCATCAGAAAAAAATCCAGACCGGGAATACCAATTGTCTCACTGACTAGTGGGACCCGCCTGTCATATTCATCACCTACCCCCAATCCCCTTCTCTCTCCATCTCAAATAGAGCAGCCGGGGGAGCTGCGGTAGCGCAGCAGCAAGAGACAAGCGGTGGCCGGGGGCACATCTCACATGCGGACGTCGCGGCGGCGTGCGGGCACGGCGGCCGTCGCTTCGTTCTCCTCCATTTCGGGCAGACGGCTGCAGGAGGCAGAGGCGCTAGCTCCCCAGCTCGATCCCTCGCCGTCCTGGTTCCCTAGTCGCGAGCGTACGAACGTACGCCGTAGATGCAACTGAACCACGAAACTAACATTCCACGGAACTACCAAGCTAGCTAATTAGCACAAGTGCACAACGTACGCATGTGTATATCTAATACGAGTATATTAGTCTGATTTTTGGACACCGATGTAAAAATGAAGAGTCAGATCCGATTCGATAGTGATTTTGAGAAAGATTGGGGAAAGAGATGGATATGACAAGTGGGCTCAAATTGTCAGTGAGAGTAGACTGCATTCCCTCCCGGGATCATCGTATTTCCGGTGCACCACACATGTTTAGGGTTTGATTTAGACTGGGATAGACAAGTTCAGGGTGCAAATGACCGGGATTTGGACTTTATGGTTTAATCCGCCCAACCTCTATGGTTTAAAATGGACTTTTTCCGGCCCTAGAGACAAGACATGCCGTGCGAGATTATGAGCTTCGAAAGTTTTTTTAGACTAAACTGTGTGGCTATCTAACTACCCGAACAATGTAGCCTGTCTTGTGACCGACGACTCTGTCGTGTCTTAATGGAATGCCTGCGTGCTTCGAAAATTTCTGCACAAATAGGTCTTGTGAAGGTCGCCTCTATTACTAGCCCTACTCCTTCCCTAGTTCATCATCGTCCGTTCGTCTCGATACTTTTTGTCTGGGCCTTTGGCCTTCTAACAACAGCGTCACTCGATCACCGAACACACTGAAATGCACGGCCCAGCATATATTTACCTGGACCCTTCTGGCCCGTGGCTTCTAGCCCAACTGAAGATGAAGCCTTGCCCTATCTACACCCGTTACTGTGGACTGTGGTCGTGACAATCCACGTATGTGCGAGTCTTTTTTTTTAAGAGAAGGTATTTTTGCCCATGGCCCAACTAAATTCGGAAAATCTCATGGCCAATTCATATAACTGGCTTGAGACTAAAGTTTAGTCTCATACTACTAGTTGAGAGAGAGTTGCACATCTCTTGTACCACTAGTAACAGCATGAGAAAAGGAATGCCACACACGCGCTCCTCCTCCTCGCCTCGTTACGACGTGCCGCACCGCGCTGCGTACGGGTTTCGGGAATGAGCTGACGCATATATTTTTGTTGCTCAGAAAAACTTAATGAGTCATTAATTAATAATTAATAGACACGTTAATTAATCAGCCGTTTCCAATTCCTTTTGGATCGTGAGGCTGTCGACTAGATCGTGCGGCTGCGCCCATGCCCTACCCGACCCGCATTATATATATAGGCTGGGCAAACCCTAGCCGTGACTACACAACACATATGGTCGCTAGCTCGTCGTTCCAGTTTCAGAACCTTGCGCCGTCGTCTTCCAAGTCTTCTCCATCCCGTCTTCCGACGTGCATCGGTTGAACGGACAGTATGCCTCTGGAATCCTGCCTAATTAATGTGATCCTGTACGGGAGAGGAGCGATCAGGTTGTTCGGGAGCGCACTCGCGCGACTACTGGCATCGAGTTCTTCCCCAACGACGATTCTTCCCCGACATCGGCAACCTCTTCATTGGCAACATGGGCAACGACAACACCGTACGTGTTCTTGATCTTCCTGCTTAAGATACTGTTAGAGATTTTGTTGTAGTAGCTGCTCTAAATTCGATCTTTTTATCTATTGTATTAGTAGATCGCATGCTTAGTTTAATACTTAATATTCTAGTCATGATTTACTTATTGTTTTCGTGGATTAAATCATGCATATATTTTCAACAGAAGGTAGGCACACGTCACACACGGTCGACATGTTCAAGTGCAGCATTTGCAGATGCAGATCCATCCCAAAGAGCTGGAGTTTTAAGGGCTAAAATATGTATTGATCCATGCTGCATATATTTGCTATGCAGATCGTAATAGTAGCTGAGCTTTACATGCATGGATGGATGGATGGGTCGTGCATGCTTTATTTTTGGGTAAATTAAAGTGATCTCATGGGAGCGAATGACAGAAATTAAAGCCAGATCAGCACTGCTGCCCATCGACTTTGTAAAAAGCAGTGCTACCTCACGCACTTAATCGTGTTAGCAATTTCTTTCTCACGTATACTGATATAATTTCATTCGGAACGTACGGAACTAAATTAATTAGGACCTATTACGCGCTGGGTTACTTACCAACGAAGAAACAATCTTTTCCTACTTCTGTTGTCTAACCCAATATATGTTTATTCATGCATGTTCATCCATCCTGATCCTATATTTTTGTTTTTAACTACTCCCTCGGTTTGGCGCGCAAAGTTCCCCTCGAATTTGAGTCAAAATTTGACCATGGTTTTATGGTATGGAAATTAAACTACATGTTACAATTAGTATACCGTTGGATCCATATTTGAAAGAAATTTCTATCACTATTATTTTTGTAATAGATAAAGATGGGAGTGTCTAACAAACAGGTGGCTGTTATAAAATTCGCAAACAGACAGATTTTGGAGACCAATTATATACTGCCAACTGTACAAAACAGAATCAATGAGCAAAACTGACACACATATTAAATCTGTATGTTTTTCAATTTCTAAACAGACAGATCCACGTGTTTCTCAATATGGGCTTTTGAGTCTCATTTGAGCCTTCAGTTATCATTTCTGCCTCACTAAGTCTTCAGTCATCAACGACTAAGAACCAGGTAAGATTTGTTACAATGAACAACAGATTGGTTACTTACTACTTCACCACATTGACTGGTAGGACTGCTTCACTCAACACAGATATACACACACCAAACTTCCTATAGACAAAGCTGAAATAAAAAGATTGTTCAACGATTTGCTTGGAAGTCATCATGTGAGCTGGACTTTAAAATGGTATTTTCTTAGGAAAGACCCTTTGACTGAAACTGAGAAATAGCAGAATGAATGTGCGACATAGCAAAACATGTCACACCTGCACCTTTGTGTCATAGCTGCGGTGTGTCATGTGTTGTGTGTGGGCCGTGTGTGGGCCGTAGGCCATGTGGGCCAGGTGTGGGCCGTGTGTGTTCCGAGCGTGGTTATAACCTCAGGGTGGAGACGTGTAAGAATCATCAATGAAGTGAAACGTGATTGCCTATCTCATCTTCTTCTTCAGCAAGTCTCTCACCCCGCTCTACTCTTCTCATCCAATCTCTTCCTGTGTCTGATTATTGTGCGATCCGAACCTATCTAGATCGGGTCGTGACAATTTGGTATCCAGAGCCACACACAAAAAAAATTCCCCAATTTTTGGTCCGCCGACGCTGCGCTCTCTAATCTCTCGGCATCGATCCGTAAATCCGGTCGAAAGGTGTGGATTCGCTTCGGTGAAATCACACGAAATCCTTAGACTGGTTCGATCTGCTTGGAGCGAGTCGCAACGGCGCCGCCAAAAGCTTCCGCGCAGACGCAGCAGGTCCTCATGGCCATGAACGAGAACGCCAGTCAAGTCAAGGGGATGCTCGAGGACATACTCAAGCGGCTCGACGGTCAGGCCGCGCTGGGCGAGAAGAGGTATGAGGAGCAACAAGCGTTCAATTCAAGTCTGACTAAGGAGCTCCAGGGCTTCTAGAAGCAGTTGGATCTCACGCAGAAGGAGGTGGACGTGACGCGGAAGGAGACGGCCTCCGGTTCGTCCCCATCGGTCACCACCCTAATAGATCTGCGTTCTGGGACTGCGACCGTTCCCGTGCTGCCCGCTAGATTGGCCAACGAGATGGCGCCTTTGATGCCAGAGCCGCCGGCAGCGCAGATGTTGCTGCAACCGTAGAGAGTTCACCTGCAACAACAGCAGCCACACATACAAGGGGGATATGTGGAGGAAGGAGGATTCGTGAAGCCTCCGAAGCATGATTTTCCCAAATTTGATGGTCAGTTACCAGGTTTGTGGATCTATCGCTGTCTGACGTATTTCGAACTGTATCGCACTTCGCCACACACTTGGGTGACTACAGCGTCCCTGTATCTGGAAGGGCATGCCGCATTGTGGTGCCAGTCAGTGCGCCAGCATCGTCAGTTCTCTTGGGACGGATTCACTAAGGCAATTCGAGAGGAATTTGGCCCCGATGAATTTGATATTCAGATGAATGCATTCCTGCAACTTCGTCAGACTGGATCAGTAGCTGAGTACAAGCAACAATTTGAAGTCCACATGTACCATTTGTTGGCAATGGATTCATCACTGAGCATGAAGTTCTTTGTCAGTCAATTTGCGTTGGGGCTCAAGGACGAGTTGAGGGCAGCAGTGTGACTGAGGGAACCAACTAGCATCACTCGGGCAACTGTGTTTGCTCGCATTCAGGCTTGAAAACCAGCGCCCTCGAGGACGACTCACACCAGCAGGGCGACCACCACCAGTGCCTGCTCTGGTTATACCCAGACTGCCCTCAGTGCCACGCGTTGGCAAGGATGATTTTGGTAGAGAAAGACAGTCACGCGATTTTCGTCGAGCAAACAATCTATGTTTTCGGTGTGGTGATAAATACTCGCGGGAACACCAATGCAAACAACCAGCACAATTGCTAACCATCCAGGTGGGTGAATATGGTGAAATTCTGTCAGACGATGTTGTTCGTGCTCTAGAATTGTTGGATGAACCAGACGAACGGCCAGCGTGCTGCTTATTATCCACTCAAGATTTTGTGGGGGGTAGAATCACCATCTACCATCAGATTGACAGCAAAAGTGGGTGATCAGGTGATGCTGTTGTTGCTAGATTCGGGTAGCACCCACAGCTTTATCAACACCAATTTTGCAAATAGCATTGGGGTGCAAACAGTACTGATCCCATTAGTGACAGTCAAGGTAGCGAATGGGAAAATACTCAAGTGTGATCAAATGTTTTCCCAACTGCCATGGCAATGTCAAGATCAGCAGTTCACAACTGATTTGAGGCTTTTGGAGTTGGGAGTGTTTGATGGAGTTCTCGGTATGGATTGGTTGGCATCTTTCAGTCCAATGAACTGCGATTGGCAACAGAAGACTATATCCTTCACACACAATGGCAAGTTAGTGACACTTCAAGGTGTTAGACCTGCATATACGACACCATTGACTAAAATGGATGTGAAAACATTATTGCAGCTGCAAGCAACAAATGACATCTGCACAATGGCAGTTATCGAGAACATGTCGGAAGTGACAGAAGGTGGTCAGCTACCGGAAGGGATCAATGTTTTGCTAGCTGAATTTGCAGACATTTTTGAAGAACCAACTGGACAGCCACCACATCGTCAATATGATCATGCCATTTCCCTTGAGCCAGGGGCACATCCACCCAACGCAAAACCTTATCGATACTCTCCAGTCCAAAAGAACGAAATTGAACGCCAAGTGCAGGAGATGTTGTGCACAGGGGTCATTGTGCGCAACATGAGCCCATATGCAGCACCTGTTTTACTTGTCAAGAAGAAGGACGGCAGCTGGCGGTTTTGTATCGATTTTCGCAGACTGAACCAAGTGACTATCAAGAACAAGTTTCCATTGCCCATTGTGGACGAGCTGCTAGATGAGTTAGCTGGAGCAGCTTATTTTTCCAAGCTCGACCTGCGTGCGGGGTATCACCAGATCCGTATGCGAGAGGAAGATGAGGAGAAGATGGCATTCAAAACGCACCACAGCCATTTTCATTTCAGAGTTATGCCGTTTGGTCTCACAAATGCGCCAGCGACATTTCAGTGTCTGATGAACACCATCTTTGCCCCTACATCCGTAAGTTTGTCATTGTCTTCTTAGACGACATACTTGTGTATAGCAAAGATCTGCAGGAGCATCAGCGTCACTTGCGATTGGTGCTAGAGTTGCTTCGTCAACACCAACTGTATGCCAAGGCTTCGAAATGCTCTTTTGCCCAGGGAAGCATTGAGTACCTGGGGCATGTCATCTCTCAGGCTGGAGTAGCTACTGACAGTGCAAAGATTCAGGCTATGTTAGCTTGGCCAATACCTCTGACCATCACTGAATTGTGAGCCTTCTTGGGGCTTACTGGATACTATTCAAAATTTGTTCAAGATTATGGTATTCTGGTTAAACCTCTCACACAACTGTTGACCAAGAAGGGTTTTCAGTGGACAGAACAAGCTTAGGATGCTTTTGAGAAGCTAAAACAAGCAATGATGAATACTCCGGTGTTGGCTCTGCCTAATTTTGATCGACCCTTTTCGATCGAAACGGATGCTTGTGACACGGGCATCGGTGCAATTCTTGTTCAAGACAATCACCCAATTGCTTACTTCATCAAGGCTCTCGGGGTGCGCAATCAGAAACTTTCAACCTATGAAAAGGAATTCTTGGCCGTGATGATGGCAGTGGACAGGTGGCGTCATTACTTGCAAAGGGGACCCTTCACCATCGTGACAGACCACAAGAGCCTCTGTAACTTGTGAGATCAGCAGCTGGATACGGAGCTGCAATGAAAAGCCATGTCAAAACTGGTAGGCATGCAGTTCAAATTCCAATACAAACGAGGAGCTGAAAATGGGGCAGCTGATGCTCTGTCTCGAGTGGGCCATCTCCTCACAGCAAATGCTCTGTCCCTCTGTCAACCGCAATGGACTCAGGAAGTGTTGAATTCATATGAAATAGAAGCTCATGCCCAAACTCTGCTAGCTCAATTAGCCATTTGCAAGCCAGATGAGAATGGATACTCTCTGCATCAGGGGTTAATTTGGTGCAAGGGGAGACTGTGGATAGGAGCCAACTCGGCACTTCAGACCAAATTGATCAGTGCTCTTCATCACAGTGCGGTGGGAGGTCATTCTGGAGCTACGGCAACATACCAGCGGGTCAAGAAATTATTCATGTGGCGGGGAATGAAAACAGCTGTGGAAAATTTGGTTAAGCAGTGTCAAGTATACCAACAAACACGAGCCCGGCAGGTAAACTCCAACCTCTGCCTGTTCCTCTAGCACCCTGGCAAGACATATCGATGGATTTCGTGGAGGGTCTTCCAAAATCCGATGGATTCGAGGTGATTATGGTGGTGGTGGATCGGCTGACCAAGTTTGCTCAGTTCGTGCCTCTCAAACATCCGTTCACAGCAGCACAAGTGGCACAGGCCTTGTGGGATAATGTGATCAAATTGCATGTGGAGTACCTCTCACTATTGTCTCTGATCGTGATCGAATTTTCACCAGTTCAATTTGGAGAGTGATGCTATCAACGGCAGGGACAAAGCTGCTGTATTCAACAGCGTACCATCCAGAGACTGACGGTCAAACTGAACGCGTCAATCAGTGTTTGGAGATGTACCTTCGCACAGCAGTACACGACTCGCCTAAGAAATGGCGTCGTTGGCTTCCAGTAGCAGAGTTCTGGTATAACTGCAGCATCCATTCATCTCTGGCTTGTTCCCCCTTCAAGGCATTGTATGGCAGAGAGCCGAACTTGGGTGGCATGCTGGACTGGTGCCCTTCTGAGGATGGGGAACAGCAATTGGACTGGACTGAACACACAGAACGCCTGCGAGCTCAACTCTTGCGTGCTCAGGAGCGGTTCAAGAAGAAGGCTGGTCGTAATCGCACTGAGCGCAATTTTGAAGTTGGTGATCAGGTACTAATCAAATTGCAACCGTATGCTCAGACCACAGTTGCTAACAGACCATGCAAGAAACTGGCGTTCAAATTCTTTGGCCCTTTCACTGTTGAGCAAAAAATTGGCAATGTAGCCTACAAGCTGAACCTGCTAGTGGAAGCTCGCATCCACCCAATGTTTCACGTCTCACAGTTGAAGCCATTCTTGCCCAACTATACACCAGTGTTCAATGATCTACCTCGACCCCCCAATTTGACAGCAGCAGAGCTGGAGCCAGCAACAATTCTGGAGCGTCGCATGCGCAAACGAGGTAATGCTCCTGTGGTTCAACTTCTGGTGCAGTGGTCGAATCAGCCTCTAGATGCTGTAACCTGGGAAGACTATGACATTCTTCATGCTTGTTATCCTGCAGCAGCAATCTGGGATGAGCCTTGATCTCAAGGAGAGGCAAATGTCACACCTGCACCTTTGTGTCATAGCTGCAGTGTGTCATGTGTTGTGTGTGGGCCGTGTGTGGGCCAGGTGTGGGCCGTGTGTGTTCCGAGCGTGGTTATAAGCTAAGGGTGGAGACGTGTAAGAATCATCAATGAAGTGAAACGTGATTGCCTATCTCATCTTCTTCTTCAGCAAGTCTCTCACCCCGCTCTGCTCTTCTCATCCAATCTCTTCCTGTGTCTGATTCTTGTGCGATCCGAACCTATCTAGATCGGGTCGTTAGAAAACAGCTGAAGGATTTTGTAGTTGAACCAAATTGGGAATCAAATGTGGTTGAACCAGCCCAATGACTTGAAGAACATCATCCTAGAAATATAGAGACACACACTTCTAATACTGAGAAAGACAACAGAGAGAAACAAAGCAAGAAATCAAGAAAAAGAATAGACATCCATGATGGAATATATTTCCTCGGGTTTTCTTCATCTCATTCTTCTTTAAATGATAAAATATGGAAATAGAATGTAGTTCCCAATGTAACTCTCGCTCTAGCGAAACTAAACCTAATTTAGAAACTGATAGATAAGCTAGCAACATACGTGCCAAAAATACTGGCATAAAGAACTATCTCATATACACATATGGGGTAGCATCCTGCAAGCAGCACTAACTTATGCATAGCTACACCTCTGGAGTCGGTACGGGATACACTTCCAACTGAAATTACGAAAAAAATTACATAGGACTAGGGAATGCAGACACAGAAACAAAAAGGGAATAAGGAGGACTGCTCACTGCTCTGAGTCCCTGCCCCTCCCCGGCCGTCTCGTCCCAAATGAACCAAACACGTGACTCCAAATTATCCCAAAAAATAGAGACCAGTAAAAGCAGAACAGAAGCTAAACGGGCACACAAGAAAACCCCGAAAAAAGGAGAATTGCAGTCCCAAAATCGAATTATTTTCGCAACACACAACATAACACACGATGTATAGAAAACAATGCCCAATTTACTTAGTAACATTAGCCTCAAGCATTAATCTCAATGTCAGATGGCCCAGTCCGCGAACCATTATATCTTAGTAAAGCACCGGAAAAGTTCAGAGCATCAAAACCTCGAGCGACAAATACATAATACCCACATAATCATTAAGAAAAGCTTTAAGTGAAATAGTTGTGATGAAAATCATACATAGTTAATCCTAGTTTTTCCAAAATAATTATGCTAATACTCAATAAAATAGTCAAACTTTTTACAAAAGTTCACTTTAGTGCCTACCCACTAAGGCCACAGGCTCTAATCCGCATCCAACTAACTCACAGAGACTAAAGCACTAGCTTCTGGACCGTGCCCAAATTCGTTAGCTACACCTCCCTATCCGTCCAAACCTCTTTGGTATCCGGCGATGAGAGGTAGTGAGGGAATAAACATATTGAAAACCTAATCCACTAAAACAATTAAGATGATTGACTATTTTTTTGCAAGGATAAAACTGATGAAGTTAATGAATGCCACTGCGCTACATCCATATTGTTCGGAAATAAATGAAAAGAAGAGTGTGTAATGAAGAAAAAAAGTTGTTAAGAATGAGACAAATGCCCTACAAAAAATAGTGAGACCGAAAGAAATGACGAATGAATGACTCAAGAACAACTAGACTGAAGAGCAAAACTTACAAAAATGAGAAGGACTGAAAAAATGAAAAATGAAGAAAAAGGATTAAAAAATGAGATAAATGACTCAACAAAAAATAATCGACAAAAAAATAATGAGACCGAAAGAAATGACGAATGAATGACTCAAGAACAACGAGACTGAAGAGCATGACTTAGAAAACTGATAATGACTGAAATAATTTAAGAATCTGACTTAGAAAATTGAGAAACAAAGCCACTGAAAAACTGAGGACTAAAAGAAATGAAGATTGAAAGATTGAAAAATAACAAGACTGAAGAACAAGAGTTAGAACGACTGAAATAACTGAAGATCAAGACTTACAAAAATGAGAAGGACTGAAAGAAATGAAAAAAAAAGTGAAGAATGAAGAAAAAGGACTGAATAAAGAGATAAATGACTCAACAAAAAATAATGAGACCGAAAGAAATGAAGACTGAAAGACTAAAAAATAGCCGACTGAAGAGCATGACTTACAACACTGAGAATGACTGAAAGAACTTAAGAAAATGACTTAAAATGAGAATGACTGAAATAATGAAGATTGAAAGACTGAAGTGAATAACAAGATTAACTAGCTGATAGAGTCAGTAAGAAAAGCTAGAACAAAATGTTCAGAAGAATATATACACTTCACTCTATTATACTAGGGTTCTTTCAATTTAACTTCACTCAGATCAAATGCAACTAGTAGGCAGTAGCTGCATTACTGATCGCTACATTTGTTCAGAAGAAATAGTGAAGAACTAGGACTGAATACACTAAATTAATCACCCATGGCCGAATTAATCTCTTGAATAGCTGCAATATTGCTTGCATGGCTGCATCACTGCTGAATTAATCCCTTGCATAGCTGAATTACTACTGAATTAAATTGTTGTACTACTGCTATTGCAATAAACAAGCTAACCATCAGACATATAAACTTAACAGATCAAACACATACTTTTTTTTTGACATGGAACGTAGACATTCCATTGACTTTGTGCGGCAGAATCTTTCTCGGTGTCCTAGCATTTAAAGCTGTCAAAGTGCATAACAGTTTTCTTCAGAAAGAACATCAGTTCGTGCTACTTACATGAAGCTCTGAACTTGAACACAACCTGATACTGTTGCACACAATATCCTCAGGTCGGCAACAAAATACCAAATCTGGACACAACTGTTGTTCATTCCTGACACTGTTGTTTGCATGTGCATATCTTATATTAACTGGATAATTCACAGCATGACAAACTTATATCCGACAGTACAGTGAACACAACTATTGTTCATATGGTTCAGAACAGATGATAACGTACAAGGATTTATGCATCCCAATAATGCAAACTCTAAAAGCATGATCCTCTATCCCTGTTTGTATAGTTTCTCATCTTTTCAGAGTTTTCCTAATACACAACAACACACTGCTCGACACGTGTCCGAGGGAAAAAAATACTAACATTTCACAAAAAAATAAGTGAATATGTCTCCATTGTCATCAATCCTGTTGGCATCATGTTAAGGTTGCTCCTGAAAACAAGAATGATCTCAGACAAGAAAAAGATATATGATGTTAGTTTTTCCTTAGGGATGCTTTTGATGCACCTTGTTCATGCAAATCTGACAAAATGATTTATATAGCCACTGCTGCATTCAAAGAACAGCTAGGACAAAATGGTTCACACGAATTTACCGCTGCAGGCGGTGCAGGCTATAAAAAACAAAACAAAAAAATCTGCTTGCAGGTTCTTCCAATTAACTTCACTTCGTTTCAGTTCGCTGGTATCAAATACAAACCAGTAAGCAGTAGCCCTACCAACTTCTTGGTTAATCGCCTTTGCCCCACACACGAGCAAGCAACTCCCCTTCTGATTTCTGTCAAGTCGACGAACTGAAACTGAAAAACGACATGGGGAGCAGCAGATCCAAACTCCTGCAACCATGGAGCTCCCGGGCACAAAATCAATAATTAAAAACCCACGGTCACTCCTCCGCCTTCACCTAGCAACTGAATCTAAAGCCACCACCGTCGCAGTGTCGCCGACACTGTGGTCACGCATACGCAGCCCTCGAGCATCAGTACGGCCGCCGAAAACGGACAATCCCGGTACTCTCGCGACGGCCGCGCCAGACGTGACTACCTCATCATCTCTCTCGCCGGCGAACAAATGAGAGAGAGAAACTGAGGAAACTAAATCAGAGACGAACCTATCTCCGCGGTTGCGCCCACGGCCTCCGTCCCCACGAGCACCACTCTCTTGGGCACCAGTGAGCAGTGTGCCGTTGAGGGATCCCTGGAGACCTCTACGCCATGAACTCGCCCAAAGAATTTGTAAAAATGGCAACGACCTCTCCGGCTCTCCGCCACTTTTTCCCTCTCTCTCCCCCCAGCGACTCGACACGCAGAGCGGAGGATTGAGAACACTAAATGAAAAAAAAAAACTTAAAAGCAGTTGTTGACTGAGCCGCGCAAAAAAAAATGGAGAAATGAGAGAGTGTGCGCTCGGATTGATGAGACAGATCGTACGGTCCAAAAACTGACTGTTTCCCAATTACAAAACAGATAGCTGTTAATTAGAAAAAGTGTAGATAAATCGTATTTCTGTAGTCAATTTTATGATCAAAGTTACGCACAAATATCGAGAGTGCATTGCAAACCAAAAAAGAGGGAGTAACTTAATTTCTTCTACACTGGCGACACTACAGGAACGCGCTTCAGAGCCGAAGGCCGCCGGCCGTCGGGACAAGCCAGTAAACCGTCGGCATAGCCTACACCGACGGCAGCCGTCGGCATAGGTGCCCGTAGGCGTAGCTCCGGTGGCCGTCGGCAAAAAAAAAGACCGTCGGCTTAGGGTACGCCGACGGCCAAACCCTGGCCGTCGGCGCAGGTACCGTCGGCGCATGGTAAGTGGGGCCCACGATGGCCATCAGCTGAGGAAGCACCTAAGCCGACGGCATTGCCGTCGGCATACACATCCTTAAAAATTAAAATAAAAAGCTGAGCCACCGCCGCCGCATCACCGGCCGGCCGAGCCTACCACCTCACCGACAGAGGCCATGGTGAGGGAGGCCACGGCCAGCACAGGCCACGGCCGAGCGGCGGGCAGCAGAGCACTAAAACCGGGGCCGACAAGGTTGATGACGAGCACGGCGAGGTCGCCGCCGCCTCCTCCGCAGCAGCCTCCTCCGCGAGGTCGTCGTCGTCGCCGCATCCTCCGCAGCAGCCTCCACCACGAGGTCGCCGTCGTCGCTCGCCCCGGTGTCCGACGCGGGGAGGATGGCGGCGCTGCTCCTGGCTCGCGGTCGCCACTGTGGCGGAAGACGTGTGTAGGCGACGAAGAGCCCCTTGGCGTGGAAGTGGCGGCCAGTCTTGACCGAGCCGACGACGACCAGGGTCTGCCCGGCCAGGGGAGTCGTCGACGTCCAGGATGGCGCTTACGCGGGTGCGGGTGGTCGGCGGCTCGAGGTCGGACGATGACGTTGAGGAGATGGAGGCCGTGGACAGCTCAGACGCCGCCACGCCGCCACGCCGGTGGCGCTGGTGCTGCGTCGTCGGCCGGAAGAGAGAGAAGAAGGTGCATGAGGGGATGAGATGGTGCTCGGATGGTGCGTGATGTGTGTGACCGAGCGAGGGGATATGGATAGAGGAGAGAGGCAGATTTTTTGGTGCGGGTGGTGTTTTGACCAGTCATAAAACGCCGCCACGTCATCGATCCATACCACCTTCCTCCCAACCAATCAGAATAGAGAACATGCATTTGTGTTTCTTTGGCATTTTCAAAGCAACGTAATTAAATATAAAAAAATCAAAAAAATGTGAAACTTGCGCCTTGGGTATTTATTTGTGTAACAGTTGCAAATAAAAATGATAAATACAAATTTAATCATATTATTTGAGTTTTTCTTCACTTTCTTTGAGGTATTTGCAAAAATGGGCAAATGACCACCATTGTTTTTCATTGAAACAGGTCGTAGTTTTCAAAACTATCGACGGTTATGTACTATCTTTGTGAAAATAAGATGGTGCCTTTTTATAACATATTTGAGTGGTGTATGAATTTGAATCATATTAATGATCACACCGGAAACACTTTTAGAATAAATGAACACATCATAAAAAGGAAATGAGTCAATTAATTTGAGTGGGATCCCTTCCTTAGCTCTTCTCCTTTTCTCCCCTCTTCCAGCCTTTTTGAGAGTCGTCTCAGGAGCGTCGGGCCGTCCCGATGCCCTCCTCGCAGGAGTAGCTGGCCGGAGATGGCAAAGGAAGGGTGCCGGATTTAGATCTGTAGATAGTAGTTTAGTTAAGAGTAGTTTTAGGCTTTGGGCTCTGTCCCGGTTTCCCTTAGTGGTGGTCCGGAGCCTGGTGGTGGTGCTAGGCGGCGTCGTCTCCTTCCCGGTTCCTCTCTGCAAGTGGCGGCCATGGTGGCCGGAGTTTGTGGGGATGGGGGCCGGTGTGGTCTCCCTCAATAAAGCTGCGAGTGAATTGGTTTTGGCTGGTTTGGTGAGTTCTTTGGTTCCCCTTGGTCACCATGGTGGTGGAGAAGAGGAGGTGGAGGATGAGCTTGGCCGGCGGCAGATCTGGGTGGTCTTCTTTCTCTTCTCCTCTGATGATGAGATGCAGATGCAGATGCAGGGGAGGCAATCAACTTCAGATCGTGCAGGTTCTTCTCTGAGCATATTCTCGCTGGATCCTGTTGCCGAGCGATGCTGCTCGCCTAGAGGTTCTTTCTGCAGCGATGGAGAGGCGGTCTCGGCCACTCCGGCGACTCTGCATCCATGGCAATTTCGTCGCGTCCAGTGGTTTGTCCCCGGCGGCGGCGAGGTTCAATCTTGACGGCGGCTGTCTTGGACCCGGTCGAGTTTCTTTCTTCCAGTTAGGGGTCTTTCTTGTAAAAGTCAGGAACTTGGATGTATTTTTCTTATTATTTTGTATCCTGATGTAAGATGTGCTTTCATGCCTATCTAATGAATAATTTCCCTTTCAAAAAAAAATTTAATTTGAGTGGAAGAAAAGTATCAAGTAGTGACATAATGCAGGAATTTTTTGTTGTTGAGGAAAGTACGCTGTACTACTGGATCGATATTAGCCGTGGTGTATACTAGCCTCATCCAAGTTGTTTAATCAACCGGGCCCCACTTAATCACTTTAGAGTTAACCAAAGGAAATCAGCCCAAGGCAACGATATGGACCAAGTTAGCAGGAGTAATAAAGGCCCAAATTCTAGTAGCACAGCGCTTCGTTTTCCTCTCTCTGCACGCAGCACAGCGCTTCGTTTTCCTCTCTCTGCATCGAACTCCCGTTCACAGCTGCAATGGCGCCGCCGCCAAATCAGTCGCCCCCCTGGCCGTGCTTACCCTGGGCTTACCTACGCCGAGGGTGGCCGTCGGTCCAGCGAGACCTATGCCGATGGCAAGTCTACGCCAAGGGTGGCCGTCGGCGCAGCCGTACTATGCCGAGGGCATTTCCTACGCCGACAGTCAGGTGGACGAGCTGGCTTCCTCGAGGTCTATGCCGACGGCCTCGACAAATGGCCGTCGGCGTAGCCTGTGGCCGTCGGCGCATCGCCCCTTTCCTGTAGTGCGAGTTTGGTGTCATCTGCACGCGCCTCTTATTATGCATGCATGCTTCTATTTTCCTTAACGAAGAAGCAATAACAATACGGAGTATATACAATTTAATTAAGCTAGCATGGGTCCATGTAATATAATGTTTTTTTGCAAGAACTGGCAAAGCATACACGATTACTTTTTGACATGCATACATGCATGGGTCCATGTAATATAATGTTTTTCACAATGCATGCAACGTGCATTTCTGCATGTCTAAAGCTCGTTGTCGCAAATGTCTGCCTAACGGTCTAAACTAAACATGCATGCATATGTGTAAAGCTTGGCTACTGTGCTCGTCACTTCGACAGCTCGTAGAGATGGCATGAACAGATCCTCAAGAATCAACATACCAATGAAACCCCACCAAATTAACATCAGCTTTAAGGCTTTAACTAATGAACAAGATTGAGCTTCTTAATTCAACTCTTTAAGGTTTCCTTTGGGCTTCCGCTTTTCTCTTACTTTTCCCCCATTATCTTCATATATAAGAAAATAAAAGGAACATCGTCTCTTTTTTGTGGGAAGAAAAGTGGCTTTTGTAAGGAACACACTCATTATTAGTCAAGGATGCAACGGTACAATCCTATAGAACAGATCCTGTTCAAGTAAGGTCATAGGAACACACTCTTTGGAGTGGCATTAGGTCAGGGGCATCGAAACTTTTTAAACTGTATAAACCTCTGAGATGTACTTCCACAATTACTGGCTACAACATTGCATTACAACATACAGGTAGAATCATATCAGTACATATGAAAATAAATTTAACACATACCAACGTGTATAATGGAGAGCAAATTCGATTTTGGGAGGATAGATGGCTCGACCATAATTCATTAGCGGATGAATATCCTGCCCTTTATAATATAGCTTCAAACAAAAACTGTTCCGTTGCCAATGTCCTAAATTCCACACCTATTAATCTTCCTTTCCGGCGAATGTTAATAGGAAATCTTTAAGATGCTTGGTTGCACTTAGTGGAGAGATTAATGCGAATCAATCTTCTAGATCAACCGGATAGATTCAAATGGTCTTTAACGGCTAGTGGGGAGTTCTCAGTTAGGTCATACTATTTAGATCTACTCAATGGACATACGGTTTACTTACGAAAATATTTGTGGAAATTAAAAATCCCTCTCAAAATTAATTTTTTTTTATGGTTCCTTCATAGAAAAGAATTGTTGACAAAAGATAATTTGGCTAAGAGGAGATGGACAGGGTGTAAGAAATGCGTTTTTTGCGATATGGATGAGTCTGTTGAGCACTTGTTTATCTCATGCACTTTTGCTAGAGACATTTGGCGATTAGTGCACTTTACTTTTAACATCTACCCACCAACTAGTGTCTCAAATATGTTTGGAAGCTGGTTGAGTGGACTCGACAAAGTTACCAAAACCCATATTAGGATTGGTATAGCGGCCATTCTTTGGGCTATTTGGAACTGCCGCAATGATATTGTCTTTAACAAAACATCATCTATTCATTATTTGCAGGTCATCAACAAGGCAATTTACTGGATCCAAATGTGGTCCTACCTCCTCCCTGTGGACCGGCGTGGGTTCATGGATTCAGGATGTACTCGAATGATGATGGTCGTACGGGCTATCTTCTGCCGGGCTGGGTGGCAACATCATAGACGTATACATGTTTAGAGCTGTGATTTTTAAGTGGTTGATCTTTGTTTCCACTTTGAGTGATCCGTGATTTGTAAACACTTATATATTCTGAATTTCAATAAAGTTGTGGTAAGGCTGTGTGCATCAATTTGATGCAGAGGCCGGGGATCCGCACCCCCTTTTCTAAAAAAAAAATATTAGCTTGTCCAATTAGCAACATGTGGTCAAACATAATTACAGTGACTAAGGCTCAGTTTTTGGTTGTTGAATTGACTTGCAGTGAACTTATTTTATACTCGGAAGTGAAAAAAAAACATATAGATAAAAATATTGGTTAAAGGACTACAAATGTAGGAAAATTAATATGAATCCTTGTCCAGTGTTAAACCATTGTTCAAGGCACATTGTGCCACAAGCCTGCAATACCGGCCTCTTCATTCGTCGAGTCGAGATCCAACCACATATAGCACATTATTATAAGAGATCTTGGACTCTCTCTTCCTAGCTAGAAGACTGGACTTGATAGGAGGGGTCATCCTCACTGTTATACGTCGTGAGATTTGTATCAAGAATTATGGGCTGGTTATTAGAAATACTCAACTACCAGAACATGTGCAGTGTTGTAAAAAAGGGAACATATCTTCCATGCTATATTTGGGTCTAAACACTGGAATAGGTGAGTCTAGCTAAGTTTCTTCTAGACCCAGGTGTACTTCAAAACCAGAGCGAGGAAATCACAAACACAAGGACCGCTCGTCAATGTATGACAGACAAATAGTTTTATCTCTGTATTCGGACAGGTGGGACCCACAGGAGTATATGGAGATGGTGTAGGATGAGGTTAATTGTACTTGGACCGACGACAGAAATACCACCCTACTAAGGCATGAATGTCGGGATTCGTCCACGGATGGATCACTCAAACTATCACGAAAGACACACGAAAAACTATGGGCACGCTAGCTGTCTCGAACCTAACATGAAGCCTACTAGATATGAATCGTGCTAGCTAGTAGACGCACAACGCTACTAGGACACGGCATGCAAAGCTATGACAACGAACCTGTCCACACAAAAAAACTTACCCAATTACTAAGAAACTTAGTTAGACTCAACCTCCAATCAAGATTATTCCTAAGCTAACACGCATGGCATAGCAGACCTGGCTGTCTATATATACATGCAGCTACCCAAGCTCGATTATCAACATCCAGCAAGAAAACACCTCATCACATGGCGCCCAGCAGCAAGCAGCTGCCGGATCATGCCAATGGCAACGGCACCACCAACAAGGACTACCGCGACCCTCCTCCGGCGCCGCTGCTGGACGCCGGCGAGCTGGGCAAGTGGTCCCTCTACCGCGCCATCATCGCCGAGTTCACCGCCACGCTCCTCTTCGTCTATGTCACCGTCTCCACCGTCATCGGCCACAAGCGCCAGTCCGACGGCTCCGTCTGCGGCGGCGCGGGGATCCTCGGCATCGCCTGGTCCTTCGGTGGCATGATATTCGTCCTCGTCTACTGCACCGCCGGCATCTCCGGCGGCCACGTCAACCCGGCGGTCCCCTTCGGCCTCCTCCTCGCGTGCAAGGTCTCGCTTCCCAGAGCGCTGCTCTACATGGTGGCGCAGTGCCTCGGCGCCATGTGCGGCGCCGGCCTCGTCAAGTCCGTGCACGGTGACCAGTACGTGCGCTACGGCGGCGGCGCCAACGAGCTCGCGCCGGGCTTCTCCAGGGGCGCCGGGCTCGCCGCGGAGATCATCGGCACCTTCGTGCTGGTGTACACGGTCTTCTCGGCGACCGACCCCAAGCGTAAGGCCAGGGACTCCCACGTGCCGGTGCTGGCGCCGCTGCCCATTGGGTTCGCCGTGCTCATGGTGCACCTCGCCACCATCCCCATCACCGGCACCGGCATCAACCCGGCCAGGAGCCTCGGGCCCGCCGTTGTGTACAACGGCAAGAAGGCGTGGGACGACCAGTGGATCTTCTGGGTGGGGCCCTTCATCGGCGCCGCCATAGCCATGGTGTACCACCAGTATATTATCAGGGGCGGCGCCGGCAAGGCATTGGCCTCCTTCCGCTCCAACTACACCGCCACCGCCTAGCAACATTGTTTCCACCACGTGCATTGCTCTCAGCTTGGGATTTTAAAATCGTTAGTTTTTGTTAATTATGCATCCGATTCATACATATTGTTTGGTGTTGTAAGTTAATTAAATAGTTGCATTAAAATATGCGATATGCATGTAACTGATATGATGTATGTCGTGTTCTGTGATTCCATTACAAATCTGTGATTTGCATGTAACATGTAATTGTTTAGTTAATCATCTTTTCCTTCTATATTTGTGGGTATTGGTAAGAAATGAAACTCGGAGATTCAGTTCTTGTCTTTCGCGCGAGGCACAACTATATAATTTCTAGAAACTTGATATTTATCAGTAAAACTAGAGCATTAGAGATACGAAGTCTTGCAGTAGACTTAAGTACTATGCATGTATAGATGTACCACCCCTCGATCTATCCATGTACCAACCACAAGGAGCTACAAGAATGAGATAATCTGATGATAACCAATTTGAGCTATGGTGTGGTAGGGTAGCTATCAAAATACATGCCAATATACGGTCATATCATTGCTATGTTTGTGAATAAGAATGAACGAGTTTTCCATCTAGTGTATGAGTAAGAGAGGATGCACGGTGTGACGAAAACTAGAGAACAAATTAGATCAAAAACTGGATGACCCGACAGATCACTTGGTATCAGCAAATTTTAGTAAACTGTTTAGTGGGGCTCCTGTTTAGTAATAGAGGATAAATCCTTATAACAAAGATAAGAAACACATACTTATATCTTGCTTTTTCACACCAGAAAAAAAACTCCTTTAACCTATTGGATTGAATAATCACTAGCCTTAGTAGAACGGAGTAAAACGTATAGCAGTGTCCATCAAGAACAACTCTAGTTCGGTTACCTACTTACCTTGAACATTCATAGCTGGCCATATCACTAATTGGAAGATAGAATATGTGCTCACATGGCTCGAGAAAAGAGACACAGTTACTCCTCGCTTCTTATATACTGTTGACATCAACTGTCTCAATAATTTCGAAATGATCATCTTGTAGCACTGTCCGCGTGAAAACAGCGTAGCGCATATGTTCTCTAATTTAGCTAGACAAGCACCATTCAACATTTGGCATTATGTACCTCCGGGTTTGTTATCCAAGTTTTTTAGAAGATGTAACGGTACTCATTGCCAATATAACCCCCCATTGATGTTACAAAAATATTGTGGGCATCAACTTGTTCTCTTCCTATTTTTTATATCACAGAGACAATACACACGTCCTCGTCATCATACTCATTCGCAACTGTACTTGTGGACTTGAGATTGATGAAGTAATCACATGTATCTCCCTATCAACCTGAGTGCAGCCTCTTGTAGAACAATTTGTATATTTTACCCCTGCCGAGATAGGGATGAAGCCATCCCCTAGAAATGCAACAAACTATTTATTTATAAGAGTCGAGGACCAACCCCTCATAGATTTTTTGTGAACTCTAGAATTTACTTGATTGACATAACATTTTATTTACTCACGGGCAATATAGATAATCAAACACAAATAGTTGTTAGCTCTAGAGATATCTTCTATGATATTTAATTAAGGAAAGTAAGACAGATACACTATCATATTTATACTTACAATCCATCTAAGTGATACAAATAAATTTGTCAAGATATGTGCATTTTTTTATTTTCTATTTTCTGTGATCTATAAGAAACGGTTTAACAAAAGATTTTTTAGGAGACTCGCAAAGGAAAACAACTAACATAAATCTTTACAAGATATTCTTTCAATATATGGCAAGTGCATTTCCACCGACAACATTAAATATTAAAAAACTTGCATCTTAATATTTAGTTGCCCTATAACATTAGTATTAATATATACATTAAGAGCATGTACTGTGTAAGATCATATATCAAGAGGGAAAGTTATAAAAAAATAAAAAATTCAGTATCTGTGAGCTCAGACTTTCTAAACCCCTTTGCGGGGTAATCTTCACCCCACTCCGTTGGAAATGGCCACGGTTCATCTAACTCTGGTCTCAGAAAAACAAATCTTTTCCGCCAGACGGCTGGTTGTTTTCGACCCTTGGTTTCATTTGCTTTTTCATTTTCTTGTACAATACGGCCACTCAATTTGCTCACTTTACAAAAGATATCTTCACGTTTCAAGCAGTAGAATTTTAAATACACTTGTACCGAAGGTTCTACATTCAGCTTTTTGCACTTCTCGATGAAGGTTTTTAATGTGTTCCACCCATTCCTCATTAGCCGGCCTGGAGGGATTTTCAAATCATTTAATATTCTGCAAAAGAAGTTATCCATTGGGAATCTTATCGATCCATCCAAGACGGAGTCTTCATAAACCCGAATACTCCCTGGGGTCCACCTGGTGGACACCCGGCTCCTCGAGATACCAAGCAAGGGGGCTAGATTGTCTATGTCAGACTCCGTGAGAATTGAGCAACCCACCTGTGTGAACAAAGTAGATAAGAAATTTTGTACAAATAATATAAGTATAGAATATTACAGGCATCTACATTTTGGGGCTAGGTTAACGAGTTAACGGTTGTTTCGGAAATAAAAATTGGGACTAGCTGTTACACATTGCGCAAAAATTTTGTTGATCTCGTTGTAACATAAGATCTGACAAGCTAGACCCACACATAAGAGTTTACTTGGACTTGGGGTCACTGATCACGCTTTGATCCCCATGGTTGACTACATACGTTAATATGCCCCAGGGTTGAATCGTTGGCATGGGCACGCAAGCCCCTGCCTTGGCCTTGGACCAGGCCCACATACGGCTAGGAGTGGCCTAGTGTTGCTCCACGAGGGAAAGATTGCTGGGGCCCACGCTTTAAAAGATCTGTGGGACCCCTGATCCACGGAGCCGACACAATGCTAGTCCACGGAGCGTCGACAACGTCATTGTTGTCGAAGAGGACGCGCGTGGCGGTTGTCGTCTTCGTCAGCTTCCGGTTGCTTGGCTCCTAGGGTCGTCGCTCAGCTACATATCACTCGGGGACTTTGCCGTGCTCGAGCCGCGCCGGCGGCTCACCAGTGACAGCCTCCACTATCGACATGATGTCACGGCTGAGTCCAGCCTTGACATCGCATCATCAAGTGCATCTGAAGGATGACTTGTTGTAACGTTGTAATTCAAACTAATGGGCCAAGTTGGGCGTGTTGGGCCATGTTGGGCTGGTTAGGGTGAAGGGCCCATGTAATCGCATAAATACTCCTGTGGACGAGGTTGATCATCGAATAGAAAGAGAATTGCCCCGCAAAAAAAAGAATAGAAAGAGAATTCTGAACCTATCTTCCTCCTTCGTCCTCCCCGTCTCCTGCTCATCCCAGAATCACCTCTCTTCTCTTGAATCCACCTCCGATCTGTGATTCTAGCTAGCTGGGACATCACACATGAGTCCCCGGCAACCACGGGGTTGGCTCCAGCGCCGGTGCACATCAAATGTTTGACGAAATGCAAGAGAAAATGGGCTAGTCAACTCTTGCTTGTGGGCCAAGCTGATCTGATGTTAAAACGAGATCAACCAAAAGTTCGCGCAATCTGTGACAACTCACCCCAAAACTGGTATCAGCAAGTTTCTTTTGAAAACTAGCTCTTTAACCTAGCATAATTGAGTTTGCGCAATCTGTGACAGCTCACATAGAACTGGTATGGTATGTATCAGCAAGTTTTTTTAAAACAGCCACTAGCACTTTAACCTAGCCCCAATTGTGGTATCAAAACGTAATTTCCTCGGTATGTTGAATACCTCTTGAAGCCCGGCTTTATTTGTCGAAGATGAACCATCACCTTCCTCATAGACAGAGTCCTTAACCTGCATGACAAAGAAACACTTGATTATAAAGTAGAAACTTTTTCCCGCCCAACCCTGGGTACTCTTGATGTTTTTCTATAAAATTCCATGAGCATACTCTGCTTATTATACCCAAACAGAGTATTATACCATAAAAACTGAGAAATTAGACAGGATAGTTCAAAGCGGCTGGTTAGAAGGTGTAATCTACTCTGGAGTGGGGACCTCATGTTGGGTAGCACCACAGCAATATAAAATAATGCAACATGTAACGTTATACAAGGCAAGTTAAAATTAATCCAGTGTGATGAAAGTGACTTTGCAGCCAGGCACCTTAACACGTCTGGGTGAAACAGGAAGTATAAGTGATCAAAGCACTTTGATATGAATGGTAAGTATATCATAAAAAGCATAGTCCAAATAAGTGCCGCACGTGCCTGGTATTCAGATGTCCCTAGTATCGGAACCTGATTCCCTTGAGATTGTGGTGCCAATGCATATGCTGAGTATGTATTTTGAACCGAATCTTGGGGCATGTGTGAAGCTGCTGTGTCCTTTGATTGATCAGATTCTGCAGTTTCGAGAGGACTAGACGAATTATCCACCTCTTGGCTTGAAATATTATCCGTCATTTCAGCAGTCAGGTATGGTGCTGCTGACCTGGCTCAGCTGCCGCTTCAACTGTAGAGGATGCACCCTGATAACTGCAATTCAGTCACCAAACAAATATTAAGGATAATAAATCAGAAAGCTACAAACTGACTATCTACACACAGAAACTCATGACAAAACATTAGTTATGACACACAGGAAATAACTTCAATCGCCAGAACAAACAATAAAAAACTAATGTTGGCAGTAACTCCCTCAAGTTTCGGTTGGAGGAGAGACTGACACACAAAAATATGAAGGCATGGGTTGGCAATTGACATAGAGTGCATAACTTACTTAATTGTGGATAAAATATGCTCATGTAGCTCCATGGCTATTGCTATCTACATGGAGTTAACAAAATTTAAGACAACATTGACTTGCTGAATCTAATGATAACTCCTTTAAGCATAAGTAAGCGACTCTCTGCTTGTCTTCCTCTGGGTCCATTAATTGTGGATAAAATATGCTCATGTAGCTCCAATGCTATCTACATGGAGTTAACAAAATTTAAGACAACGTCGACTTGCTGAATCTAATGATAACTCCTTTAAGCATAAGTAAGCGACTCTCTTCCTGTCTGCCTCGGATCCATATATCTTCAATATCAACCAGGATTCTATGCTCCCAAAAAGAAGATATGCAAACATTACTAGGCACAAAATAAAAACTAAGCCCGCAATCAAGTATGAAGAACATGACACTGATTCCCATAGAGGAACTCACAAAGATGGCCACCATATTTAAAACCAACTAATGTGGATGTAATTTGAACACTAAACATAGGGCTATTACAGTAGTGAATATACAACATGAACATTTTAGTAACATTGCACAAGACTAGACATAAACCAAAATACAAACCTGGAGGCAGGTTCTTCCACAACTTCCTCCACCTCCTGTGAAGACTCATATTCAGGCGCCATAGAGCTCTTCTCATTCTCATGATCATTTGGAAAGCTAGCAGTATGTTCAAAACTGATGCCAAAACTGCCGAATCTGAACCCATATTTTTCTGACTCTGTGACCTGAAGGTGATCCGGGATAATGACATGCTGCTTGACAAACAACTGCATGTCACTGAGTTTTTGTCCATTTCTGAAGAGATATCTTCCTTGTGAATGGAAGTCGATACCAGAACTGACTTTGGAGCATCCTTCACAGTAACAGGTACATCATCATGGGTAACATTTTCAGCTTGGGTGGGTTTGTTCGTTGGTTTTGGCTTCCACTGCTTATTTGGAACAGCTAGATAACAAAAATTGCACGATATTCAGTGATGGAAAGGTAGCATTTTCAAAAACAAAGGACAGTTCCATTCAAGTATAGAACCATGACCATAAATATTGGAATAACCGCTAAAACCTAACAATCTGTTTAGAAGTCGAGAATTTGCTGTTCATAAAGTGCATGGCATAAAGCAAACATACAAGAAATGAGAGTGGGGGTGAAATGAAGGATTGAGCTAAGTTGTAAGTATTAACTGCTTAAATTTGTGAGTTTATTTGTGGAAAGACCTGTCACTTTCACGGTACAAAAGATAATGCACATCAACTAACAATCCATTCATGCATCCCTTATAGAGCATGTATTCACAGCACAATGTAGCATATTTTGGCTTGATCTACAGTTGGCCAAGAAAAGCAGGAAGCTAGTGATAAGGAATTATTAGACCATTTCATGTGCACCCATCAACCATATACAGACGAAGGCATAAAAACCGTAGTTACTAAAAATTTAAATCGGTCCAGGTACCACTTCACTGGTCCTAGCGGAAGTTCATAATACTAAAAGTTGCAAGTTTATTGTAACAAAATTCCTCGTGAAAATACGTTTATTTCACAAATTCAGTTCAAATCTAATGCATATGAGATTATATCAGATTCCAGGTTCATACACAAGTCTTTCCTTCATGCACACAAAAGGCCCAGCCCAGCAGATCTCTACCTCTCACATGGAGAGGGGAGAAGCCAGGAGTAAGATATTTAAGGCCCCACACCAGGAGATTTCTACCCCTCGCATGGAGAGGGTAGAAGCCAGAAGTCAGATATTCAAATCCAGACCTCCACATGTGAAACAGGAGGCACAATGATCCCCGAGGGAAAGAAATACATAAGAGACTTCGTTCCTTAGTTTTTTCCACTAGGGGCGCTATTTTGGACCACTGCAGGATAGGATCACTAGGCTAAACTACTATTAAGAAATAATAAATAAACTACTGACTCGTTGTTCGACTGATATGAGGCCGTCCACTTTTGCATAGGCAGATAGATAACTTGGCTCCTGAAAAAATATTGTATCTTTACTTTAAAGCAGGATCCTATCCCTTATTTGAATATCTTATACTCTAGTTGGATAATTAGGGTGCATAACAACTCAGACCACCGACTCAGACATCTCCAATAACTAGTGTATGAACTAGCAATTGGGAGTGTGAACAGTCTGACAATGGAGGTGCAAATATTTCTTTAAATATCCATAATCTAACAGACTAATAGTATATTCGCAAATCAGAATATCATTATGGTAGAGACACTCAGCTGTTTTGAATTAGACAACACTATCTAATAGAAGGAAATTTTAAGTTTTATGAGACAGCTTTGATACTTGTGCATGGGTGTGAGGATGACTTTGTATAATTTTCAATAATCTCATTGGCCTTATTCAGAGAACATGCAAAAGCATTTTCATATTTATTTATGGAGAAGCACAATAGTTACAAGAGCTGAGTCATGGCAACAAGTGCCCACAGCACACAGATTACAAAATGATCTGGACCTGAAAGCCTAATTACATGTGAAATTTTAATAATCTCACAAAAAGTAGAAAACGATATGCAGATGCGGATTTAATAGCTGCATTTGCAACAATAGCAATGTTACAAACCCACGATTTATATAACTTGTAGTGATAGCTTCAGAGGACTGGCCTACACAGAGTTTTCAGAGTTCGACAAGTACCTTTTTGCGAGCCACCTGGCTGTTGTGAATGACTACTGTAGCTAGATGAAGGCCTACTACCAGATGGTAGCACGATAGATGGCGAAACAGAAGGTTGAGATGTGTCTAGACATACGAAAATGTGTTAATAACATAACAAGGACAACACAAATGTGGTTCACTGGTTCCAACTGGTAATATGAAAATGTACCTTTCGGAACTGCTGATACATCATCAGAAACCAACCCTGCTGCCCGCTTACTTCTGGAAGCATGTTTGTTGGCAATGATCTCACAGTGGCTGTTGGCTTCAAGTGATGGAGTAAGCACTGAGTCTAAAACGGAAGCACCAACTACTGGTATGGATGGTGGTGGCAGTGTAGACGACTGGCTTACATGTGAACCTAAATCCACAACCACCTCTTCTGGGGTACTTTTAAGATCTGCAGGTCCTTTTGAAAGAGAATTTTTCGCCATGGGAGCAAGAGGTTGTGATGGACCATTAGATAACCCATCTGACAAACTGGCAAAAAGTCAGTTTCATGTGAACAGCTCCAGCATGCCTTTCTGCTATGCAAAATTATTCTTAACGGCACCCAGATGCACTTGCTCGGGTTAGTGAAAGACTATTTGTAAATTTCAGAAATAATGTGAGAAATTTAAACATCTACATTGCATGATTATATGTACACATTGCGCCAAAATATGTCCCTTTGTGACCTGTAACAAACAAATGTATATGCATAATTGGTATATTAATCATTCTCTTCGTATTCCTTTTGAAGAATTCATGAATGGTCATGCACAAACTTGCCACGGTTTTAGAAATGCCCAGTGTTTTTTTCCACCTAAATCTGACGGTATACACACCCAGGTGTAAACCTCAATGTTTGTTACAACATGACTACCTATATAATTTAATGATTGAGAGCAATATCATACGTGTATCATCTTCACATACCAAGTGATCCAAGAAAGCTTAGAAGAATATAAAGATACTAGGTTGCACTAGCAGACCATATCAATAGGAAAACACCATAATACCCCCAAGACATCTTTCCAGCCCACCCGCACCCCTTGGAATGAGCCAGCAGCAAACTCCATAGAGGAGGGTCATAGCATCTTAATGAAGATTTGCACGCTAAGACGAAGGCGGCTACGGAGACTGATTTGGGTGTCAAGGCGCCGGTGGGAATGGAGAACAGAGATGGCTACAAACAAAATTCTAGGTTTTGCCCAATACCATGTTATGAACAGAGTTCGAGGCAACACACATCTCTAAGCAATATAGTCTCAAAGGACACACCCAACCCATACATCAATAGGAAAAGACCATATACCCCTGATGGAACCACGTAGTCATCAAGCAGTATTGCAAAAGTCAGAACGAAAAAACAAGCACGGAATCAATAGATTTTGATCAAGCCTCGAATCATGATTTGATTTCATATCAGCATGACAGATTCAGACACTCTTCAACTAAGGTGGCCAGTGCATATTAATATTTCATGAATTCCTAGCCTTTCTTATTTCCTCCTAGGTGGAAAAATGATAATATACCAGTAATAATGCTCTGGTTAAGCTAACGAAATACATTTACACCACCAGGCATTATTCTTTTTAGAAGGAATTGATACACATGTTCATCTGAGCACTAAAAGACATCACATTCAAGAAAGCACATTAAAAAAACAGTTGTGCCAAACATGCAGCTGGTTTTTAGAGGAGCGAGTACGCTCTTCTTTCTCCTTGGTTTCACCACTGTCCAATTTTTGGGCTGATTTCACAGATTTGCATTGCGCGGAGGAGAATTGTGAGTTATATTTATAGTTTGCTTAAGCTGCTCTCGGGTTGATTAAAGTGAAGACGTATTCCATCGACACCGGGTGAAAGGGGGGAAATGACCTTGCTTGTCACAAGTTATATCTATCTCTCTACTGCTCCCTCATGAGCTTAAAAACAGAGGCACAAAAAGAAGTATTTTGAATTTTTAAAGGTAGCACATGACAAATATATTTGGAATGGCAAGAAATACCATGCATAGGTAGATATGGTGGACTCAGCTGGCAAGAAAGTTTGGCTTTGGGGATTGTATGCACGAGTGAACCATACACTCAGTACGAATTTTTAGGCCTAGCAAAAAAGGGTGTTTGAAGCAAACATCTAACAATAACAGGTAACAGAACAACATAAGACATTTACCAGTCATAACCATAAAAACTCTACACCGTCTCCCTTGTTGACCAAAAAATTCTTTTGATGGAAAGATTAGCTCTATGAATTAACAACTGCGAAAAACAACACAATTTCAAGATTTCAACCATATTTCTTTACTAATCAATTCCACTCAAATAACCAGCAAGTTTAAGCATTCAACTTAACATCTCAAAACAATTGAGAAGCATCAAGTATCCACACCATGATCTACAAAACTATGCAGGCTTTTCATTTTATTCTATCATCACACAAACAACATTTTGTCGCATTGAAAATTCAAGCAATTTTTCAACAACAACTCTCCAAAAAGTATAAGTGAAGAACAAGAGAGTTTAACATAACAACTAGTAGCTCTAAACAAGATAAGAGCTAAAAGCGAGAGCTTACTAGAAAACAGACAGTAGCTAAGAATACTCAAAAAGATATAAGCAAAGCAAAGGAGTATTCAAACGAAAAAGTGGAGCGTGTCTCTCTCCCACACAAATAAAGCTAGGATCCAACAAATATATGACCAGCAAACAAACAAACAAAACTGAAAGTAAAAAGACGCTCCAAGCATAGCTCATAATATGTAAAGTGATAAAAACGAAGTTCAACGAAGACGACGTTATGATAGTCGATGAAGATGAGGAGGTGCCTTGGGCATCCCCAAGCTTTGAGCTCTGATCCATCCTCGATTTCTTCATATTCCTCTCCTTTAGAACATAAAAACTCCCTTCACACAAAACTTCTCATAATTTGATTAGAGGGTTAGTGCTCATAAATTAAAATGCACATGTGTTCAAATTAGGACAAATTGCAAACTAACTTCATTGGGCATTAGTTACTGTTTACTAAGCCTCAATGTGGCACTCTACCCCTAGAGTATCACATATGACGATGGTAAGAAGACAAATGTAAAATAAAAGCAGAATCTGTCAAAATCTGAATAGCCTGTAAAGATCGAATTTTTCGAGGAACTTCTGCAGCTCAAATCAAAAAAACTCAAAACTAACGAAAGATAGATAAAAGCATCAGGCTTGATGTCAAAACTTATCAGAAAAAGATAAGATTCTGGCGATTTTAGGAGTTTCGTGCAACAGGCGCACATAATCTGTTTTTGGACAGCAAAACAATACCTCGCACTTTCAATGCATTAGAGGCTAAACTTGGCACAAAAACCAAAAGAAAAAGATACAATGAAGTTGCTACAGAGGCAATAACTTCATGACTCAAGAAAAACAAAAGGCAAACTGAAACTAAAAGATGGGTTGCCTCCCAACAAGCGCTTTTCTTTAACGCCTTTTAGCTAGGCCCAGTGATTTTAATGATGCTCACATAAGAATAAGTATTGAAACGCAAGGGAGAGCATCATAAAGAAAGTATCAAACACTTTTAAGTCTAACCCACTTCCTATGCATAGGCATCTTGTAAGCAAATAAATCAATTAAGCACAAAGTATTGAGCATAGGAAGGTAAAACAAGAGCAACTTCACAACTTTTAGCATAAAGAGAGGCGTTTTAATAACATGAGAACTCAAACAACCATATTTTCCTCTCTCATATAATTTTCAGTAGCATCATGAACAAACTCAAAAATGTAATTATCACTTAAAACAGGCTTTTCATGATCTACAAACACATAATTTCGGTCCATCTCAAAAATAGTGGGATCAAACCCACTTTCAATAGCATCATAATTTTTATCATCAAGTAATATAGGACCATCATCAAGAGATTCATCATAGAAACTTTCGAAGCACAACTCCTCACTATCATGCATCTCATTGGTTGTATTAAATATTCAATTATCATAAGATTTATCAATATAGCACGGATTATCATATATAACAAGATCATTTTTATCAAAAAGGGATGTTTCACAATCTCCTTTGGTGAGCAAGGAGGACAATCAAATAATGTATGAGTTAGAGAGTTACTCTTATTAGAAGGTAGGCATGGGTAGCTAATCCATTCTTCCTCCTTTTTTGTTCGTCACTCTCCTCCTCTTTTTCATCCAATGGGCTTACAATTTCAGAAATTTCTTCTTCCATAGGCTCCTGGATGGCATTAGTCTCTTCTTCTGGGGGAGATAAACCCTTAAGATATTCAGTAATATATGTATTATCATCTCTGTAATTATCCATGCAATAGCTAAGTATAGCAAAGCTTTCAGTTTTATAAGGACCATCATCAACATTTTTGAGGACAACCGTGTAAGGTGGAGGTTGTTGGCAGAGTGATGCCCATAGCTGCTGGTTGCGCGCGATGCTACTAAGAGAAGGCGGTGTGATGCTTCCAAGAGAAGGCGGCAGTGGTGTGATACCGCTGATACCGTTGGCCTGATGGTGGTGGTGTGATGCCATCATCATCGTGGAAGAATTGGTGTGAAGCCAACAGAGCAATGATGTTGTGGCAAGACGGCTTGGTGCTGGGCGATGCAAAGGCGTCATCCAAGACAAGCTGAAGTCGCCGCGTGAGGCATGCTAGTGTGATGGTCGTGGAGCTGTGAAGGCAACATGGTGAAGCTACTGCATGCGTGCGACAAGAAGGTTAATCGAAGTGAGAGCCAAGGATGTGGAAGAGTGAGGAAAGCCCAAAGTAGATGGGAGTCCACAATGTGCCAACACTCCTGTGAGAGGGGTGTTCAAAGTGTATGCCCAACGGTGTGATACTGTTGGAGATTGTGGACAGGCGGTGGTGTGATACCATCGCCGTAGAGGGTGTCGGTGTGAGGCCGACCACTACAGTGTGATGCCATAGTCACTAAAAAGGTTGGTGTGAAGCCAATGACGGTGTTGTGATACCATCATCGTAGAGGACGTCGGTGTGATATCGACCACTATGGTGTGATGCCATAGTCACCAAAAAGGTTGGTGTGAAGCCAATGATGGTGGTGTGATGCCATCGTCAAGTGGAAGAGTCGGTGTGAGGCCGACAACTGTGGTGTGATGCCACTGGTACTTGGAATGTCGGTGTGAGACCGACATTAGTTCAGTGTGAGGCTGACAAGCAAGGGGTGATGCCGTTGCTAGGCGTGAGGCAGTGCGAGGCCGTCACAAGATGAAGCACATGGTCCAGGTGATCTGGCTTAGTAGATCTGGATGATATGACAAGATTAAGGGGGAGATTGTTAGAAGTAATCTTGTCATATCTATGCATGAAGCTTTTGGTAGGTGCATGAAGTTTCTGGTAGGTCATGAAGTATCCAGGCTATGTAGGGAGAACTCTAGAATTAGGAATGTTTTAGAGTAAGATATTTAGGAGTAGTATGAAATATCTAGAGTTTGTAGAGTATTCTAGATGTATGGTGTTGGGTTTGGATTGTGCCACATGTCAACAATCTAAAGGGTCATGTACAAGTATAAATAGGGGTACCACCCCTCCATGTAACCAAGCTTGTAAGCCAAGATGTAGCCTCAAGCATATGTATGAATATACAGAACATATATGTGGTATGTCATATATGCATATGTGTTAGTGTGCATGAAGCCCAACCGTATTAAAAAGAAGCTAAGTGATTTAGCTCCTACATAAGATATTTACAAATGGAGATATGGCACTAATATCAACTTAAATTCAACAACTACAACAAAATTGAGTCATCGACATAATTGAAGTATCTAAAGGCTATTAAAATGAACACAACAATACACAATCAGAGGCTCTCCTATGCTTGTTGTGCAGCTGATTTTTCTTATAAGGAAAATGCAAACAATCAATTATTAACGATCATGCATAAGATAATATAAAAATGGAGATGTGAAACTAATATCAACTAAAATTCAACAGCTACAACATAATTGGGTTGTCGACATGATTTAAGTATCTAAAGACTATTAAAATGAACAAAACAATGCACAATCCATATAGTAAATTTTATATATCATCCAAATGTGTGTCTCATATTCTAAAAGTGAAAATGAGATTAAAGCACATACCTCAAGCTCATACGATCGAATACTATCCCGATGCCATTTGATAACTTTCATCAAAGCTGAAGAAGCAATTTGATATGCATCAGATTCTACTTGATTTTCTTTTTGAAGAACATTAAGTGCATTCCTCAAATTCAGAAACGCCTCTGCATTCGCCATAAAAAATTGCTAGTCAGTTTAAAAAAAAATCAAAAAACAGCAAAAATATATTGTATTCTTAGAAAATAGACTTACCAACAGGTAGAGGGCCAAAAATAGCAACTACAATCTCAACACGTAAATTGGCACCACTCAGTGCAATCTAAATTTAAAAAAATAATGTAGCAATATATTAGTTTCAAACTTGACCAATATCAAGATGCACTAAAAGACACGATTTTTTTATTTTAACCATTTTAAAACTAAACTTTTAATAATAACCCCTGCCGAACTAAATTTCCAAGAAGTAGCCCTTTTGGTCACGCCAAACTTCGTGGCACGACTCATAACTAAGTCACGCCACATGCAATGGCGTGACCAAAATGACACGGTGGCAAGGTCCAAGATCGATCTCCACATGGCGAGGACATGGAAGAGCCTACCGATCCACAATAGTATTTCTCTCTCTAAATATTGACAGGCCAGAAATTTAGCAATATATGTTTGTTTTTTTGGTACATAAAAATATTAAAAAAAATCCTGAACTTCTCAATTCTAATCAATTTTCATGACTGAACTGGAAATCTGAAGTATCTAGATGGATACAATTTTAGAAACTACCGATCCACAATAGTATTTCTCTCTCTAAATATTGACATACAACTATCACAAAACCATAAAAATCGACAAAACTCAGATGCACAGGTTGGAGTTTTGCAAACATTTCAAGGCCTCGACTGTCAATAAACTCAAAATTCCGATACAGGAATGTCAAGACCCCTACGCTTAATTCTCAACTCCTCTCATTCTCGTCTCCAAAGCAGGCCGCACGAACCGATGAACCTAATACCTAGGGTTCTAGCGACACGAGGTCGGCTGCGGCGGGGGGCGACATTACCTTGCGCCTGAGGTTGTAGCGGTGACATTCGGAGCGGTAGTGGAGCCGCTACTGCTCCTCGTCGTCGAACCCGGTGTTGCACGCGTTGCAGGTAACCGTCCGCATCCTCGCTCAGCTCTCTCTCCTCTCCGCTCGCTTCGGATTCGGATTGCTCCGGCGGGCACGTGCGGGGAGTACTCTCGCTTCTCTCCTTCTCCTTCCGGTGCCGCTTCGTCTTGTACGAGGCGTCCCCTCCGTTGTGAAGAGTTGGGGGAAAGTGGCGGCGGCCAGCGGGGCGTTCAGAGGATCTGATTCCGAAAGAAGGGGCGCTGGTAGGGTCCGGTCCTCGCGCCGGCCAGAGAAAAAAGAAATTTCGCGATGCTGCGCGTGCGCAGACTGTTTCCGATGTGGGCCGTTTTTTAGTGGTCGCGTCCCGGTCCATGCATCTCGCGTTGCTGGGTCCGGCCCACACCCGCATCTCGTGCACGGAAGCAAATCGCTGATAAGTCGTTGGGCCCACCCCGCGTCTCGCGCACGGAAGCTTGAGTACTCGGCCCATAATTTTATGAAGCGCACGTGATCACGCTCGAGAGTATATCATGTGAGTAGACTACCGATGGCAATGGGTACCCATTACCCACCTACCCTGCGGGTTTTTACCCTGTAGGGTGAGGGTTTGGTAAAAGAAAACTTTACCCATAGGTATGCAAATGGTAAAAAGTGTGTACCCAGTGGGTATAGTGGGTACGGGTGTGGTATAGTAGAACCCATACCCACTACCACGTACCCGGTGTATTTTGCATATGACATGTTAGTTCTCTAGAAAAAATCACAATTTCTAAAATTTAATACCTACACTAAACATGACAAGTGCTAAATTTCCAGTCAATTTAGTTTAACCCTGTGACCAATTAGGTTTTACTTTATCCACACCCCCTCCTCCCGCTTTCATGCCACGTCTAGGTCAACTCACGTCACGACGCCCACGCCTCATGTCTCTTGCACCATAGACGTCCCGACGCCCCGCACGATCGATCTCATCACCCAAGGACGAATTAGTGAATAATGATCCTACATGTCTTTTTTTCTTATACGTTTTGTTGTTAATATTATTTCGTTGAGTTGTTGGGTGGATTTACCCATGAGTTTTTAATACCCTGACGGGTGCGGGTATGGTATAAAATCTATACCTAGATGCGGGTACGGGTGTGGATACGGGTAAAATATGTAGGACGGGGGTGCGGATTTGGTTAAGCTACACCCATACCCAATGGGATGGGTGCCATCGGTATGCACCACATCCACCTCCAATGCAGCACGAGCATGCACACCGTCCGTGTCATCGCCAACCCCGTAAAATAACAATAAGACAAGCATTGCCATTTTTATAGAATAATAATAAAGAAGATTATATTTTTTTGTTATTCTCAGCCTCTGCATCTGAAGACGAATTCTTGTGATAACAGTAAATGATAATAGCGATTTGGGCGTGGCGATAAGCGAGAAAATGACGCATGGATGGATAACAACATACATACATGAGGATTCGTTCATCGTTATCTCAAGGAAAGGAGCATGGTCGGCGTCGACGACCAAGCTCGCTAATTAAGCAGCGACAGCTGACTCCACATGTGGCTTAATTAGCGATGGGTCATCCAAATCAACTTTACACGTCCGTCCGCGTCTCCCATCTACTCCACCGGACCAACTTTTTTACATTACACGTGTGAGTGATTAACAACCAATACTCTAGCTACCCATTTGAAGAGGAGGACTCAAAACCCTACCCATTCTCGTCGAATTGGTCCTTAATGGAAGGTACAACGCGGATACATATGTTCCTCTAGTTTTCAACTAGCTACTATCATTTTTTTTAGCAAAATGAGACAATACACACACATACATGGTGTGTCCAGACGCTGGAGAAGACGTTATTTTAACCGTCCGATCGTTGGAGATCCACACTTTGAGTAAACCTGGCATCCTATTTCTCCTATATAGTGATTTCTTACAAATTGCCATTTCAGGAAATTTTCTCCTATATAGTGATTTCTTACAAATTGCCATTTCAGGAAATTTGCTACAGTACCTACTGCGTTGCTACAGTGAAGGGATGTCGGGGTCAGCTTTATCGCTGCCAGCGATCTGCCACGGGAACATGTCACGGGTGAGACGCGACTCTCTCCCCCATACCTCTTGACATGCTCCTCTCTCTCTCTCCCCCGGACCCTCTCCTCTCGCCCCCACAAACCACCGCACCTCCGCCCTCGGAAACCGCTGCCGCCGGCTACCCCAGCCTACTCTACCGCCGAGCTCCACTCCTGGGGACCCCGCTGCCACGCCAGATTGGCCGCGTTCCGTCGCCTGGCGCGAGATCAGTGACGACTACGACAGCGGACGGCCGGATCTGTTGGCCGGAGTGGTCACCACGCCTCGACGTGCAAAACACGACCCCTCGAGCTCGGGCGATGGATCCCTGTACCTCACCGCCGCACTGATGGTCCTTTTACACCGACGTGGCCGCCAGCCCGCGAGGGCGCTGATACAGAAGGAGAATTCCACCGAGGCGGAGGGGGCGTACCGGCGGGTGCTGCTCATCGACCCGACCAGCAACAAGATGTGCCACTGCAACGGTGCAACCTGGGGATCTGTCAGGTTTTGGATTTCGGCCGAGATTTCCGAAATTTCACCGAAATTCGGCCATTTCGGCCAGGACCGGTACAATAATTTACCGAACGAAACTTCCTAATTTTTGGGGATTTTTTGTTGAATTGTCTAAAATATTTCATATTGGGTCGAATTTAGTTTGAAAATCCAAAATTTAGTCAAATTTTCATCAAATTTCGTTCCAAAGTTTAAATTTTGGTTCTTGCATTTCATCCGAGATTTACCGAAATTCACCGAAATTACCGAATTTCGGCCATTTCGGTCAGGCCCGGTAAAAAACGAAAAATGAAATCCAAAACCCTGTCTGTTTCATGAAGCAGGGTCGGGTGCACGAGGTCAAGGACGTTCTCAAGCAGGTGCGCCTCGCCGGCGTCGACGACTTCCGCGGCGCCGACTCCCACCTCAAGGCCTACGAGCGCGCAGGAGATGCTCCAGGACCTCGAGGTCAAGCTCGTCGGCCGCACCGGCAGAGACCAGCTTGTCGTTGACAGGAACTGGCTCTTCGACCCGCTGCTCATGGGGTCATCCTCCATAGCCCTGCGATCCGTGCATTAATCGTCGAAGCAAGGGGACCTAGCCAGCACTCTGGCGAACAGGAGCGTGGCCAGCGGCCAAGGTAGTTTCCGCTAGGGGAGGAGGTCTAGATCGACCCGGCGCCTCCATCTCCGCATGCCTGCGCCCCTCCCCAAGGCCGATTTAGCGCCGCTCAGAGCAGAGCTTCGATTGGGATGGAGGTGAAGAGGAGTCCACCACCCAAATGCGCGCGTTGATTTGGTGCCTCTCATATCTCTTCTCGTGTTGCTAGTCTCTGTTGCAGGCTTGCGTTTTGACCTTGATTAATGCTTCAATAATCTGTGACCGATGCATCTTGATCATGCTATTTAGGAGATAGTACTGCTAGTTTAGAATCACAACAAGGAAAACCCTGCACTTGTACTTGTATGTATCTCTGGTTGATCCAAATTCAAATTTTTGTATGACTGACGAAAAAAGGCAGCTGCATCTAGTTGATTTAGATTCAGACTTAGTAGTTTGTATGCACAAAGATGTAGCAAATATGTCTTAATGGTTGCACCACAGTGGAGAATATATACTTTCGTCTTCGCCTTAATGCAAAAAGATTTGAAACATGGGAATCTACACTAGTGGTAAGCTCAAAGGAGATCTTCACGCACTTAATCCAAGGTTTTAAGGTACTGAATCTTTGAACACTTGGTACTGCATTCATTTGTGTACCAACTACCAAGCACACTGGGAAATGAATCGATTAAATAAGTACTTTAGTAAATGATTTTCTCTGTTTTTATAGAGTACCGAATTGGTGTTTAATGGACAAACTAAAGGTACTTAGCAGGTGTTTTGAGTTGGTGCTTAATGGACCCACTAATGGTGCTGAATTGGTGTTTTAAAAGAGAGGCATTCAGCCTGTGGTCAATGGCGCGCACGCAGCAGCTTAGGTTGGTGTCGAGAAGCGTCCACTCGACGTCGACCCTGACGCGGTTGAACGCGACCGTAATAGAGCCCTCGGTCACCGCCACGACCACGCATTTGCCGGAGTCAGGCGGCGAGGATAGCACGACGTCACGGAAGAAGGCATCCCTCGTCTCGTCTAGCCGTTTTCGTCCTTACCGTTTTCCTCTGAATCCCTGAACTCTAAACCTTGTGTTCAGTTTCAGTTAACCGGGCACACTACTACATAGGCACTCGTGGACGTGGCAGAGAGATGCAATTTTTATGAATTTAATGTAATTGTGCCCATGTTGTCATATTTTTTCAGATCGATTTTTTGTTTTTTATCTTCCATCATCTAACATTAAATTGATAGTTAGTGATCTCGTGGCACCGGACCGACACCCCGAGCGGGTATCCCACCAAGCGATGTGGTTACTTAGCCACAATCGGTCCGGTGATGAACCGCCGACCGGAAGGGTACTTAACGCGGTTATATGAAGGTACTTAGTTAGTCATCTCATGGCACCAAACCGACAACATGTGTGGGTATCCCACCATGAGTCTAGACAACCTGTGCGGGTATCCCACCGAGCGAGATGGTACTTAGTCACACTCCGGTCTAGTGCTGAACCGCCCGTCGAATGATGTTACGTAGATTCGGTGTGCACGTGCATGTGATTGTATAGACTCATGGTACTTAACATGAGCGGGCGAAGATACTTAGTCGTCCCTCGCCGGGTACTTAGTTAGTCATCTCATGGCGCACACCGACGCCCCGTGCGGGTATCCCGCCAAGCGAGATGGTACTTAGTCACACTCGGTCCGGTGCTTAACATTTGGGATGACGAAGGTGCCTAGTGATACCTAGCCAGGTACTGAATCGAGAAACCGTGAAGGTACATAGATATAGACATGATACTTAACCCGGATATATGAAGGTACTTAGTTCCATCTGCATCGCCGGAAGGACGAGTCACCACCGAGGCTTGGCACTTGTTCGCCGGTGGAGACTGCGCCGAGGGAGGGGAGTTCTGCCTAGTAGTTTCCGCAGACAGAGGGGAGGCTTTGTCAAATGCGGTAGGGGACGGTCATGGACGGGCTAAGTCATCGAAACGACACGGTACGTCAGTACTGAACTAAAGACGCGTAGAACCGAATCACACATGAGTTGGCCCATGAAGGTCATCTCGACGGCCCGGTGCGGGAACCATCCATTCGGCTCCAAGTGAGCGGCCCGATGTTCGGTACGTAAGGGAGGATTTTGATATCTTCCGGTGTTGGCCCAGGACAGGACGCAAAAAAAGGAATCCGATGGGCCTGCGTTGTACAGCAACGAAAAAGGTAACAAATTTGAAATCAACTGGTCAGGCCCATGACCGAGAAGTCAGACCAGGCTGCTGCCGGCCTGCTGGGGGTGAATAGTAAGTCTGGCAAGTTTCTATTTGAAGATTGAAAAGTTCAAACTACACCCTTACTCCAAATCAAAAGAGGAAAGAATTCAAACATTTTAGTCTCATCTTACACACCTATGCATCCTAGGTATGAGAGAGAATATCTTTACAATAATTGGAGTGGGTACTAAATGGATGTTCAAAGCATCAATCCCAAAACAATCGGATGGTAAAGAAAGTGCCCGCCCGGGTGTCTGGACGTAGGCGGGCTGGAGAGGAACAATGATGTGTGGTGGGATTTCGACTTCCTTTTGTCCGTCGCGGGCTTTCTCTCATTCCATGGGCTTCAATTACTGTTTTCATAAATAAATAAATTGCCATGATGGATTTTGCACCCAATTTTTTTGACATGTTTCTAGCCATTTTTATTTGAAAAGATAATATTATGTTGTTTAGCGACATACTCACTCTTCCCCAGTTCCCCTCCTCTGTCTCCTCCATGCGCGTCATCAAAATGTTGCTAAAGACATAGCTTTTCTTAACAATGAAAGATGTAGCGATGGTTATTACAGTTGCTTCAGGTTGATGCAATCTCATAAAAATTCAAGCCATCAACCTATGACATATATACGAAATACGCCAGAGAAAAACATAAAAAGGTAAAATAAAATCAGCTCTAGCTAGATCAAAGAAAAACATGGCAGTGTCGTCCTTTTTTCTCTCAGCCTCCTCTTCATCGCATGGAACATGCACGTACGTAGCCATTGGACATCAATGGTAATAGCGATTTGGCGTGGCGCGCGATAAGAGGTAATGAAAAGGATGGATGGATAGCAAAATATACATGAGCGGTGTGTCAAGCTCAAGGAAACGTAGGTGACGTAACTTAAGCATGGCCGGCCGGCGTCGACGACGACCAAGTTCGCTAACAGCTAAGGAACGACAGCTGACCATGAGTGAGGCTTCATTTAGCGATCGGTCATTATTCCAACCAACTTTACGCGTACGTCTCCCAACAACGAACGTACTATGTCACTCGCAAAAAAAAAAACAAAACGAACGTATGGCCCAAGGTTCTTTACACGTACGTGTCTGCGTATTACCATAATTTTTTTATTTTTTTGCTTTTGACTAAATAACCTGCCTAAGGGACACGTTGTTGCGTTGACTATATATTCGCAAATTAAAAGGGTAGCTGCGTTGACCAACTTGCACAACTCTATACATCTACTCTTGTACGTCGTCATTGTCACTTACTTTGCCGGTCGGAAGGGGAGCTTGAAAAAACGATCGAATCACACACATAAACAGTGAGTTCTCTATTCACTTTCTCTCGGTTCCCGCGTGAATGTGAGTCACAGCTGGTGACTGATATATAGGGCCGGGAACATGATGATATATATGCAACTTCTCCAACCGTCAGTTTGCTTCTTTCTCTTTCTTCACATGCCGCAACACACAAAAACGTAGTGTGAAATTAATGATGTCAAGTGGTCTTGTTATAGCTCGCTCGATCACTGTCCGAGAAAAAACCAATGTGGTGAAGGCATGGGGGATATCTACGTATATATGTTGCTCTCTAAGATTCTGTTTCTTGTGAACTTCTTATGCCTCCTTCTTTTTAAAGAATGTCCTAGGGCTGGAAATTAGTCCTCACAATGATTTTTAATTAATTTGGATTAAAACTTTATTGTTGTATAATGACACTATATCTTTGAACTATGCAATCATTTAGGGGTATCCCGATTGGAGATTACCGGAGACAATTTAGGTATCCCCCAGTGAATCTGCTCTTAGGTGAGATGCAAAATGGATAATGTGTAGATTCTCCAATTCTGCATGATGTATGCGTGGAGCTAGCTAGTTGTGATGTGTGCTCCACGATTGAATCGACCCGGTCAGATGTGATCTAGGTTTGTTGGATGCGAAACCGTGTTGTCTGTAACTGAGAGTTAGTAAATCTTGTACCCTATGCACACCTGCGTCTAGTGTCAGTATTTCTTTTGACATGGTCCAGTTGTCGTGAAGACAAATTAACTCGTTTTGGGTGAATCTCCAGAGTGCTAGCCCTGTCGGTTAATCTTGCAGCTCGTTTGCCTTGTTAGCAAGCTGATCTCGGTTATATTTGTCGTGTGCCTATGTCATTGTTCATGTAAATCCCAAGTTATGTTTCATTTTGTGCGTGCGCGCGATTAGCTCTTGATTTTTTCTTCTTTGGGATATGTTCAAGGTCTGTAACTTATGCAGCTATGAAAAATAAAGGCTTGGTGTATAAGGTAATATCTAAGTTGCTTGCTGCTCGGTTAAAATTCTTCCTACCAGAAATAATATCCCCTATGCAGAGTGCTTTCATTCCAGGCAGACTTATATCGGACAATTTTTTGGTGGCCTTTGAAAGCTATCATGCGATTAAAAACAGAAGGGTGGGCAGTTATGGTACATGTGCGGTGAAGCTTGATATGCACAAGGCATACGATAGAGTCGAATGGAATTTTTTGAAGATGATTATGATCCAGCTTGGTTTTGATGTGGGATGGGTGGAGATGATTATGGCATGTGTTACCTCGGTAAGATATCAAGTTAGACTGAATAACAATCTTTCTGATGTTTTCTCACCATCCCGTGGGCTTCGGCAAGGAGATCCGTTGTCCCCCTATTTGTTTCTTCTTTGTGCTGAAGGTCTCACGAGTTTGATTGCGTTTGAAGAGGAGCAAGGGAGCCTTCAAGGTGTGAGGGTGTGCCGCACGGCACCGTCGGTTTCTCACCTTTTATTCGCGGATGACTCGCTGATCCTCATGAGAGCGGATGTTGATAATGCGAACAGTCTTAAGCGAGCACTGGATGACTATTGTGGTGCTTCCGGGCAATTGGTTAGTGTGGCTAAATCTAGTGTTTTCTTCAGCCCTTGCACCCCAGCTGAAGCTAGAGCGGACGTATGTACTACACTGAATATTATGACTGAGGCGATTTCGGACAAATATCTTGGTTTACCTCCTTTGGTAGGGGTTGATAGGACTGATTGTTTTCAGCATCTAATTGATAGAGCTTGCAAATTACTCAGTGGTTGGAAGGAGAAAATGTTGTCTTTAGGTGGAAAAGAAATTTTAATTAAAGCAGTGATCCAGTCAATACCGGTGTACGCAATGTCGGTCTTCAAGCTACCCAAGCAGATTTGTAAAGGGATAATCTCGGCAATGTCCCAATTCTGGTGGGGAGATGATGACCAACAGAAGCATATGCATTGGTTTGCATGGTGGAAAATGTGTATTCCTAAGATGAAAGGAGGTATGGGATTTCGAGACATTGAAAGCTTTAATTTGGCGATGCTGTCAAAGCAGTGTTGGCGGCTCTTGTCTGAACCTGAAACTTTGTGTGCGCGTGTTCTCAGAGCCAAATACTACCCCTCAGGAGATCTCTTAAACTGCGAACTGAAAAAGGGGAGCTCTTACACTTGGCAAAGCATTTGGTCAGGCATCCAAACCTTCAAGCGTGGTCATATTTGGAGAGTAGGAAATGGCGAGAATATTGATATATGGGATGATTGTTGGATCCCTTCAAGTCCGAACAGGAAAATCATGACAAGAAGAGGCAATATTGTTCTAACAAAAGTTTCTGAACTCATTGATGAAGAGAACCGGTCATGGGATGAAGAAATAATACGTGATATTTTTTGGCCAGCGGATGCGGAAAGGATTTTGAAAATTCCTTTGGCTGTAGGTATGATGGAGGACTTCGTTGCTTGGCACCATAATAAAAACGGAGTCTTCTCTGTTAGGTCGGCTTACCATGTGGAATGGGATGCACAACATGGACGGAAACTCAGAAGGACTAGGCTAATTGATTCATCAACCCCTTCCCGGCACAGTGAGGAAGAAGAAAATATTTCGCAAAAACCCCCTGCCTCTATTTTCTGTAATTGCAAAGTGGTCCAGCAGCAATTTGTGGAATTTAATTGAGGCCCTAAAGCATTTTATAAAATTCAGCAGAAATTCATGTGGGCTCCACTTAGCAGTTAGAGCCTCCACAAAAATTGGTGTTGCAAAATAAAATGTTTTGGCCCACCTTTGTTCACAGGCTCTAAGTTATAGTCATTTTTGATAAATACAAAAGTATTTATTTGGAGCATTTATATAATTCCAAAAATAATGAAAATATTCATGGAGGCTCTCACAATAATATTGAAGCTCCCCATGATTTTAGTTTGAATTTTTGGAATGCTTAACTTGGTTCCAAAAATAGAATTGAATTAAACCAATTTTGGGATTCTCAATTTTATTTATTATTTGGCAACATTTGGAAATTGAGAAAAGGTTGTAAGATGCAAACTTGGAACTTCCTAAACAATTTGGAAGTTCATTTAGTTTGTTGCCAAGTTGGGCATTGCATTTGGTTGGAGGTTGTGGGGAAGTTTGCTTCCCCTTTGTTAATGGATTTCAAAAGTGGATAATTAGAAGTTGCAATTTCATATGAATGCCATGATGCAAACCAGAATGCAAAAAGTGGAAAAATTCTTCGTATTTTTCATTACAAGCTGGGGCTGTTACACACACCGACACCCCGTGCGGGTATCCCGCCAAGCGAGATGGTACTTAGTCACACTCGGTCCGGTGCTTAACATTTGGGATGACGAAGGTGCCTAGTGATACCTAGCCGGGTACTGAATCGAGAAACATCGCGTCGCCTAGTACTAAACACGGAGACGCGAAGGTACATAGATATAGACATGATACTTAACCCGGATATATGAAGGTACTTAGTTCCATCTGCGTCGCCGGAAGGACGAGTCACCACCGAGGCTTGGCACTTGTTCGCCGGTGGAGACTGCGCCGAGGGAGGGGAGTTCTGCCTAGTAGTTTCCGCAGACAGAGGGGAGGCTTTGTCAAATGCGGTAGGGGATGGTCACGGACGGGCTAAGTCATCGAAACGACACGGTACGTCGGTACCGAACTAAAGACGCGCAGAACCGAATCACACATGAGTTGGCCCACGAAGGTCATCTCGACGGCCCGGTGCGGGAGCCAGCCATTCGGCTCCAAGTGAGCGGCCCGACGTTCGGTACGTAAGGGAGGATTTTGATATCTTCCGGTGTTGGCCTAGGACAGGACGGAAAAAAAGGAATCCGACGGGCCTGCGTTGTACAGCAACGAAAAAGGTAACAAAATTGAAATCGACTGGTCAGGCCCACGACCGAGAAGTCAGACCAGGCTGCTGCCGGCCTGCTGGGGGTGAACAGTAAATCTGGCAAGTTTCTATTTGAAGATTGAAAAGTTCAAACTACACCCTTACTCCAAATCAAAAGAGGAAAGAATTCAAACATTTTAGTCTCATCTTACACACCTATGCATCCTAGGTATGAGAGAGAATATCTTTACAATAATTGGAGTGGGTACTAAATGGAGGTTCAAAGCATCAATCCCAAAGCAATCGGACGGTAAAGAAAGCGTCCGCCCGGGTGTCTGGACGTAGGCGGGCCGGAGAGGAACAATGATGTGTGGTGGGATTTCGACTTCCTTTTGTCCGTCGTGGGCTTTCTCTCATTCCATGGGCTTCAATTACTGTTTTCATAAATAAATAAATTGCCATGATGGATTTTGCACCCAATTTTTTTGACATGTTTCTAGCCATTTTTATTTGAAAAGATAATATTATGTTGTTTAGCGACATACTCACTCTTCCCCAGTTCCCCTCCTCTGTCTCCTCCATGCGCGTCATCAAAATGTTGCTAAACACATAGCTTTTCTTAACAATGAAAGATGTAGCGATGGTTATTACAGTTGCTTCAGGTTGATGCAATCTCATAAAAATTCAAGCCATCAACCTATGACATACGAAATACGCCAGAGAAAAACATAAAAAGGTAAAATAAAATCAGCTCTAGCTAGATCAAAGAAAAACATGGCAGTGTCGTCCTTTTTTCTCTCAGCCTCCTCTTCATCGCATGGAACATGCACGTACGTAGCCATTGGACATCAATGGTAATAGCGATTAATTGGCGTGGCGCGCGATAAGAGGTAATGAAAAGGATGGATGGATAGCTAGCAAAATATACATGAGCGGTGTCAAGCTCAAGGAAACGTAGGTGACGTAACTTAAGCATGGCCGGCCGGCGTCGACGACGACCAAGTTCGCTAACAGCTAAGGAACGACAGCTGACCATGAGTGAGGAGGAAATATCTAGTGATACCATCCTTAGGTGATACAATGCTCAAACGAATTTTAAAATTTTTAAAAAAATCTACAAAAAAATATGTGTGTTGACACGATATATTTGTACTACCTCCAAACATTTCAGCCACAAATTGGAAATGAGCATTGAGAAACAAAAAAGACAAATCTGCTATGAATAGTGTCATTTTTCTGCTTTTGTCTTTTAGTGACACCAGTGACACTATTCATAGCATATTTGTCTTTCTTGTTTCTCATTGCTCATTTCGAATTTGAAACTGAAATTTTGGTAGATTATACAAACATATCTGGTGGACATCCACAATTTTTCCTAGAATTTTTTGACACATTTAAAAATGTTTTTTTCTTGCTCATGTTACTTGAATACATTGTATCACCTAAACACTTGTATCACTAGATATTCTCTCGTGAGGGGCCATGAGTGAGGATTCATTTAGCGATCGGTCATTCCTACCAACTTTACGCGTACGTCTCCCAACAACGAACGTACTATGTCACTCGCAAAAAAAACAAAAACAAAAAAACAAAACGAACGTATGGCCCAAGGTTCTTTACACGTACGTGTCTGCGTATTACCATAATTTTTTTATTTTTTTGCTTTTGACTAAATAACCTGCCTAAGGGACACGTTGTTGCGTTGACTATATATTCGCAAATTAAAAGGGTAGCTGCGTTGACCAACTTGCACAACTCTATACATCTACTCTTGTACGTCGTCATTGTCACTTACTTTGCCGGTCGGAAGGGGAGCTTGAAAAAACGATCGAATCACACACATAAACAGTGAGTTCTCTATTCACTTTCTCGGTTCCCGCGTGAATGTGAGTCACAGCTGGTGACTGATATATAGGGCCGGGAACATGATGATATATATGCAACTTCTCCAACCGTCAGTTTGCTTCTTTCTCTTTCTTCACATGCCGCAACACACAAAAACGTAGTGTGAAATTAATGATGTCAAGTGGTCTTGTTATAGCTCGCTCGATCACTGTCCGAGAAAAAACCAATGTGGTGAAGGCATGGGGGATATCTACGTATATATGTTGCTCTCTAAGATTCTGTTTCTTGTGAACTTCTTATGCCTCCTTCTTTTTAAAGAATGTCCTAGGGCTGGAAATTAGTCCTCACAATGATTTTTAATTAATTTGGATTAAAACTTTATTGTTGTATAATGACACTATATCTTTGAACTATGCAATCATTTAGGGGTATCCCGATTGGAGATTACCGGAGACAATTTAGGTATCCCCCAGTGAATCTGCTCTTAGGTGAGATGCAAAATGGATAATGTGTAGATTCTCCAATTCTGCATGATGTATGCGTGGAGCTAGCTAGTTGTGATGTGTGCTCCACGATTGAATCGACCCGGTCAGATGTGATCTAGGTTTGTTGGATGCGAAACCGTTGTCAACTGTAACTGAGAGTTAGTAAATCTTGTACCCTATGCACATCTGCGTCTAGTGTCAGTATTTCTTTTGACATGGTCCAGTTGTCGTGAAGACAAATTAACTCGTTTTGGGTGAATCTCCAGAGTGCTAGCCCTGTCGGTTAATCTTGCAGCTCGTTTGCCTTGTTAGCAAGCTGATCTCGGTTATATTTGTCGTGTGCCTATGTCATTGTTCATGTAAATCCCAAGTTATGTTTCATTTTGTGCGTGCGCGCGATTAGCTCTTGATTTTTTCTTCTTTGGGATATGTTCAAGGTCTGTAACTTATGCAGCTATGAAAAATAAAGGCTTGGTGTATAAGGTAATATCTAAGTTGCTTGCTGCTCGGTTAAAATTCTTCCTACCAGAGATAATATCCCCTATGCAGAGTGCTTTCATTCCAGGCAGACTTATATCGGACAATTTTTTGGTGGCCTTTGAAAGCTATCATGCGATTAAAAACAGAAGGGTGGGCAGTTATGGTACATGTGCGGTGAAGCTTGATATGCACAAGGCATACGATAGAGTCGAATGGAATTTTTTGAAGATGATTATGATCCAGCTTGGTTTTGATGTGGGATGGGTGGAGATGATTATGGCATGTGTTACCTCGGTAAGATATCAAGTTAGACTGAATAACAATCTTTCTGATGTTTTCTCACCATCCCGTGGGCTTCGGCAAGGAGATCCGTTGTCCCTCTATTTGTTTCTTCTTTGTGCTGAAGGTCTCACGAGTTTGATTGCGTTTGAAGAGGAGCAAGGGAGCCTTCAAGGTGTGAGGGTGTGCCGCACGGCACCGTCGGTTTCTCACCTTTTATTCGCGGATGACTCGCTGATCCTCATGAGAGCGGATGTTGATAATGCGAACAGTCTTAAGCGAGCACTGGATGACTATTGTGGTGCTTCCGGGCAATTGGTTAGTGTGGCTAAATCTAGTGTTTTCTTCAGCCCTTGCACCCCAGCTGAAGCTAGAGCGGACGTATGTACTACACTGAATATTATGACTGAGGCGATTTCGGACAAATATCTTGGTTTACCTCCTTTGGTAGGGGTTGATAGGACTGATTGTTTTCAGCATCTAATTGATAGAGCTTGCAAATTACTCAGTGGTTGGAAGGAGAAAATGTTGTCTTTAGGTGGAAAAGAAATTTTAATTAAAGCAGTGATCCAGTCAATACCGGTGTACGCAATGTCGGTCTTCAAGCTACCCAAGCAGATTTGTAAAGGGATAATCTCGGCAATGTCCCAATTCTGGTGGGGAGATGATGACCAACAGAAGCATATGCATTGGTTTGCTTGGTGGAAAATGTGTATTCCTAAGATGAAAGGAGGTATGGGATTTCGAGACATTGAAAGCTTTAATTTGGCGATGCTGTCAAAGCAGTGTTGGCGGCTCTTGTCTGAACCTGAAACTTTGTGTGCGCGTGTTCTCAGAGCCAAATACTACCCCTCAGGAGATCTCTTAAACTGCGAACTGAAAAAGGGGAGCTCTTACACTTGGCAAAGCATTTGGTCAGGCATCCAAACCTTCAAGCGTGGTCATATTTGGAGAGTAGGAAATGGCGAGAATATTGATATATGGGATGATTGTTGGATCCCTTCAAGTCCGAACAGGAAAATCATGACAAGAAGAGGCAATATTGTTCTAACAAAAGTTTCTGAACTCATTGATGAAGAGAACCGGTCATGGGATGAAGAAATAATACGTGATATCTTTTGGCCAGCGGATGCGGAAAGGATTTTGAAAATCCCTTTGGCTGTAGGTATGATGGAGGATTTCGTTGCTTGGCACCATAATAAAAACGGAGTCTTCTCTGTTAGGTCGGCTTACCATGTGGAATGGGATGCACAACATGGACGGAAACTCAGAAGGACTAGGCTAAATGATTCATCAACCTCTAATCCGGTTTGGCGAGCTCTTTGGAGTCTCAAGGTTCCGGCCAAGATCAAGATTCACTGCTGGCGGAGCCTGCTAGGAGCTATTCCATGCTACGGAGTACTAGCAAATCGGCATATTCCTATATCTAGCCAATGTCCGATGTGTGATATTGAATGTGAGAGTATTGCGCACGCTTTTTTTGGATGTGCTAGAGCCAGGGATATTTGGACTGGTCTCGGTTTGTCTCAGAAATTAGAGGACGCAAGGATTATTGAATTGGAAGGTACGCCTATACTACAAACTCTTTTGATGGATACATCTGTAGTTCCCAGCTTTCCTGAGATCAGAGTCTGTGAATTGATAACGGTGGCCATCTGGTATATTTGGTGGGAGAGAAGGAAATTGACCCATGGCGAGAAGCTTCAAGCGCCGGCGAGGTCGGTTCAGTCGATCACGGCGCTTACTCTGAACTACAGGAGGGTGAAAAAGCTGGGAGCTGCACCAATTGTGAGACATGGCTGGCGTAAACCGATGGGTGATTTTGTTAAACTGAACGTGGATGCGGCTTTCGACATCGACACTGGAACTGGGGGTACGGGCGCAATTATTCGTGACCAATCTGGTACCTTTATTTCTGCAGGTCGATGGAATCTTAGCAACGTCGAAGATGCTAGCACGGCGGAAGCACTGGCTCTTCGTAATGGACTGCACTTAGCTGGCGAAGTGGGATGTAACAAGCTGGAGGTTGAATCGGATTGCATGGATGTTGTTGACACCATGCAAAATGGCGGCAATTCCCTAGGTTCTGCTGCGGCAATTTATGAAGACTGTACTTTTCTTTGTCGCAGTTTTGGACGTGTTAGATTTGGTCATTGTCCTAGGGAAGCTAACTTAGCGGCTCACGAATTAGCTAAGTTTTATGAGGTCAGCCAGGGGGTGTGGCATGATGAACCTCCCACTATTGTAAGAGCTGTAATCGCAAACGATGTAACTCTGCTGGATTGAGGCGGCAAGTTTTTTTACGCAAAAAAAAAAAGAAAGGCTTGTTGTAGAATCATGGGATTGTTTCGGTAGATATGTGCCTGTAATTTTGACTGTACGATTCTTGTTATCGAAATGTAACAATACACTTTTTTTTGTATGGACATAAATATTTATAGGGCAGAGGAAGAATGATCGATCTGTGGTGGGCTTTCTCTTCTTGTCTTGGCTTCAATGTCACTGAATCATTTCGGGCCTGCCTGGTTGAAGTGCGTATTATTACGCGAACCGTGTCATTGCCAACCCTGTCAAAAAATAGTTGATGAGCGTATCCATTTTTATAGAATAATAAATCAGACTCTTTTTGGGGAGGGATTTTTTCTTACAAAACACAGTTGAGACGCGGACGCTCACATAATGCGCCTATATATACTCACCTCTACCCCTATGAACACTTCTGAAAGACTGAGTCGGCGCGTCGGGTCTTAAAAGTGACGAAGTCAGCACAGACGTCTCGATATCGACGCGAACGTCACCTCCTACGAAGAATATTACGTCTAAATAAGAAACATCATGTTAAATCTAGTCCTAAACTAGATACAACGACCATTCTTCTAACCATCCAATCAAAACTTGGTTCTCGGTAGGATGTACTCCCGGTTTTATTTTAAATATATTTAAAATGTTAAAAATTCTGACAAGCAATTTCGAGTGTACATCTCGATGTTCTATCCTCTTACAAAGTCGTTTCAATGAAAAATTGGCATTTTTAGTGTTGTGTGTAAACAAGACAAAATTCTTTGCTAATAAAACCACATGTTTATTGTCTTTTTACACAAGGCACAAAAACTATTGACTTTCCACGAGCTTAGTGTGAGTGCGTAGAATGTTGAGTTGCACAAATTTTGTCTGAATTTTTTGACATTTCATAATAATTTCTCCAGGGGCAAGAGCATATTTTCGGATGCATTTTCCTTTTTTTTTTGTTTCTTGTCGGTCTCCATCCGAAGATGTGGGTAGCTGATTCGTGTGAGTGATAATGTTGGGTATTAGTAAATGATAGCAGCGATTTGGCGTGGCGATAAGTGAGAAAACGATGGATATGAGCGCGTGTAAAGCAGGTTGATTCATCGATCGTTATCTGATCAAGGAAAGGTGTGCTCGGTCACGCGTGGTCGGCGTCGACGACCAAGTTACATACAGGTTGGCTAATTAAGGAACGACCGCGGCTGCACATGTTGCTTGATTAACGATCGGTCATTCCAACCAAAACTTTACACATTGACGTCTCCCATCTACGTACTCTACTCTGCCGGTCATACTTTACAGAGTTAATAGCATAGAACCACCACATTTGTAGCGAAATTTCGAAAAACCACCACTTTGTGTTTTTTTTGCAGATAGCCGCCGGTATTCACGTGATTTTTTACCGTTCGCACTAAAACACATTTTTAGACGAATTGACGGGGAATCTGACAGTGGGACCCCCGTATTTGCTGACGTGGCGGAGAGAGAGTCGTTCGGGGGACGCCGGTTGGCCGCCGTTAACGGACGTCGATGGGGCCCGCTGTCAGCGGTCGTTTGCTTGGTCCGACCGTGCCCAACCGTTGCGCGGGCTAGGTCACTCACGCGCGCGAGCTCCTGCCTGTCCCCGCATCTGAGCAATGGCGGCCGCTGCTCCCGCCGGCGACCCTTGTGACCTCGACTCCGGTGGGGTTCTCGACGGCGCATCTGGAGGCGGCACATCTGGAGGCGCCGCATCTGGAGGCGCCGCATCTGGAGGGTCCGCATCTGGAGGCGCCGCATCTGGAGGCGCCGCACATCTGAGTCCCCGTTCGCCGGAGCACGGTGCGGCGGCGGCTCTGGCTAGTGCGGTTCTGGCTTCACCGGCGAAGTACATCCACCAGTGGGCATCCTCCTTCGGCGGCGTGGAGTAAGTTTGCTAACCGCCTGTTACTGCTGCTTACTGCTCCTGCTTACTGCTGCTGCTTACTGCTGCTGCTTACTGGTGCTGCTTACTGCTGCTTTAGTGTTAGTTGTAGGGTTAGTTTGTTCTGTATTTAGGCTGTTCGTTCATGTTCTTAGTGTAATAAAGTTGTGTTCTTCATTTGTGTGTGCAGTTTGGATGATGATATTTGGAACATTAGGTTCAATTTTCCTGGTGAAGACAACCTAGAGAGAAGTTTGTGTGAGTCTGACATAACTGTTAGTAATCTGATGGCACTGATAGAAGGGCATGGGTTTGGCTATCTAGATACTATGTATTTTGTTAAGACGGAAGGTATTGGCTTTGAAGGGATGGAGGCAGTTTCTAACATGGCAAAGGTGCAGGAGATGTTAGAAATGTTTGGGCAGGACAAGGTGCTAAATTTGACAGTAATTAGGCATAAAGGTCCTGTCCCAGCTGGACTGAACTTGCGTGAAGTGGAAGCTCAGCCAGTAGTTTTATCTGTGGACAGAGATGGATTGACCTACATTAGTGATGATGATGTAGATATCCCACCAGTAGCAGTTGACTATTCAGAAAATATATTTGTTTGCACACAGCAGAGCTGCAACATGGGAAAAGGAAAGGCAATTTTCTGTGATGATGATGTAGAAGGCACAACAGATCCTGATGAAAGGGAAAAATTATTAATACTGCAGCAGATGGAGGAACAGAAAATTATGAGAGAAGATCCAGAACAACACATAGAAGGTGAAACAGATGTGGAGGAGTTGTGCTCATCAGATGATGAGTCAGCTTCAGAGGAAGCTGAAGATGAATGGGTAAAAAGGAAAGGGCCAACTAGCAGATGCCATCATGAGGAAGCTGAAGAGGACCTTAATTATTTTGTGCCCACATGTGATGAGGACAGCAGTCCTGATGATTTGGGTGACAGTGATGATGATGGTTATGTGAAGAAATTTGCTCTGGCTAGTGGGAGGAAGAGGCAGCTGAAAAAGATGAAAAAAAGGGTTTGGTATGATGAAGATAGAATCAATGCACATGAACAGTTTGCTGTGAAGCTGTGCTTCAGAGATGTATACCAGTTTAGAGTTGCTCTACAGAATTACCACATAGCTCAGCTTAGGGCCTTCTCTTATCACAGAAATAATCCTGACAGGATTATTGCCAAGTGCAAATCCACCATTGATCCAGCAGAGAAGAAAAAGAAGAAGAAAGACAGAAATACCTCCAAGGTTAACACTTGTCCATTTTACATAACTGCCTCCCAAATAGCAAATGAGAAAACTTTTTGCATTAGGAAGTTCAATCCTATCCACACTTGTCCAACATGTGGAGAGAACACAAGGGTGTCAATTAATTGGTTGGCAAAACTATCTGAGCAAGCTGTTAGGATAGATCCAAATACATCTGTTGATACATTGATTGACAATGCAAAGCAGAGATTTGGGGTGATAGTGCCAAAGAGCATAGCCTACAGGGCAAGGAAGAAAGCTTTTGATGTTGTCATGGGTGATCAGAAGAAACAGTACAGAAGGCTAAGAGATTACTTGCAAGCAATCTTGGATACAAATCCAGGCAGTAGATGTATTGTCACAACCAAGGAGCTTCTGGAACATCCAAGTCCAAATCCTAGGTTCCATGGTCTATTTGTTTGCCTGAATGCTTCCAAAGAAGGGTTTTTAAATGGATGCAGGCCATTTATTGGTAAGTTGTTGTCTGTTGTTGTATGTTTCTTGTTGTATTATTTGTTGTTGAAAATGATGTTTCATCAGAAGACTCATATTTTGTTGTATGCAGGGCTGGATGGATGTTTCATCAAGCTGACCACTGGACAACAAATACTAGCTGCAACTGGGAGGGATGGCAACAACAACATCTTTCCCATTGCATTTGGTGTAGTTGACAAAGAAGACACTGCTAGCTGGCTGTGGTTTCTTACCCAGCTCAAATGTGTTATTGGAACTTCTGGGAAGCATGGCAACTATACCATCATATCTGACAGGCAGAAGGTACTTACCTTGCATCTAATTAATGTTGTTGCATCTAATTTTGCCACACAGGCTTATGTTGTTGCATCCAAAATTTGTTGTATGCCAGGGTTTGCTGAAAGCAGTTGCTCATGTGTTCCCCCAGTCTCCTCAAAGGTTCTGTCTCAGGCATATATATGCCAATTTCCAGAGAGATGGATATAGAGGTGATGAGGTGAAGAAACTTATTTTCATTGCTAGTTATGCTTACACCAAGAGTGGTTTTGATAAAGCCATGGAGGCTTTAAAAAAGGAGTGTGAGGCAGGTTACAATTGGTTGATGAAGATACCTGTTGAAACATGGGCTAGACATGCCTTTGACACAGTTTGCAAAACAGATCTTGTTGTGAACAACCTGAGTGAAGTGTTCAACAAAATGATTCTGGATGTGAGGAGTAAGCCAATACAGACCATGATAGATGGGATTAAGGACAAGTTGATGGTCAAGTACTGCAAAATAAGAATCAAAGCTGAAACTACAAGGTGGGAGATCACCCCTTACTATGCTGAGAAATTGGAAGTGGAAAAGAGGTTTGCTAGGGAATGCAAGGCACAAAATGCTGACATTGGCCTGTGGCAAGTTAGCACCTCTGGGACTGCAGTCCATGCTGTTGACTTGAGAGCTAGGACTTGTGGTTGCAGGGCATGGGATGTGACTGGTATCCCCTGCAATCATGCAATTTCAGTGATGACCAAAATCAAGCAGCATCCAGAGGACTATGTCAATGATTTTTTCAAGTTACCCATGTACAAGGAAACTTACAAGGGTGTCATATACCCTGTCCCTGGTCCTGAAGACTAGCCAAAAACCAACACACCAGACATAGACCCACCAGTGTTCAGAGAGAAGCCAGGCAGGAAACAAACAGTTAGGAGGAAAGGACAATTTGAGGTGCCAGCACCTAAAGATACCTCAAGAATGGCCAGTATCACTTGTGGCAACTGCAAGCAGACAGGCCACAGATACACAAACTGTACTACTCCCCTGAGACCAGAGCTGCAACTGAGGAAGGACCAGCACAGGGTAAGCAGCCTTGTTGTTTTCATTGTCCATACATGCTTAAGTTTGCAGTAAATAACCAATTTTATTTTGTAGGCACAGACAGAGGCCAACACAGAAGGTTCTTCATGTTCTGCTCCTGGTCCTGCTCCTGCATCAACTCCTGTTCCTGCTCCTGCATCAACCCCTTCAGCAACCCCTGGTCCTGCTCCTGCAGCAAGAAGTGCAGCAACTTCTTCTCCAACTGCACCACCAAGACCTGCAGGAACAAATGCAGCAAATTCTTCTCATACTGCACCACCAACAGCTGCAACAACCAACAGTGCACCAGCAAGAGCTCCATCAAGAAGGGCACCATTCTCTGCACCTAGGAGAGCTGGTTCTAATGCAGCACCAACAACTTCACAACCTTCTACAACTACAGTTCCACCAGAGAGAAGGGTGAGCACCAGGACCAGCAAGAAAACTCACAGGATTCTGGAGTATTTAAGTGCAGGTAATGCAGCTTCTTACAAGAGGAAGAAGCCTGAGTGAAGTGTTGCAACTCCCATATGTTTGTGTGGTTGAGAGTACTGAGTGGTTGAAAACTATGAATTTGTGGTGTCAGACTATGTTTGTGTGGTTCAAGACTATGAATTTCTGGTGTAAGACTATGTTTGTGTGGTTCAAGACTATGTATTTGTGGTTCAAGACTATGTATTTGTGGTTTAAGACTATGTTTGTGTGTGGTTGGTTTTGTATGATATGTGAGTTTATATCATCATTTTTTAGGGTCTACATATGATCATCTAGGGTTGTCGAGCCTCGTCGACGGGGTCTCGACAACCCTAAAAGATCATTTCTTGTTGTGTACATATGATCATCTAGGGTTGTCGAGCCTCGTCGACGGGGTCTCGACAACCCTAAAAGATCATTTCTTGTTGTGTACATATGATCATCTAGGGTTGTCGAGCCTCGTCGACGGGGTCTCGACAACCCTAAAAGATCATTTCTTGTTGTGTACATATGATCATCTAGGGTTGTCGAGCCTCGTCGACGGGGTCTCGACAACCCTAAAAGATCATTTCTTGTTGTGTACATATGATCATCTAGGGTTGTCGAGCCTCGTCGACGGGGTCTCGACAACCCTAAAAGATCATTTCTTGTTGTGTACATATGATCATCTAGGGTTGTCGAGCCTCGTCGACGGGGTCTCGACAACCCTAAAAGATCATTTCTTGTTGTGTACATATGATCATCTAGGGTTGTCGAGACTCGTCGACGGGGTCTCGACAACCCTAAATGACCATTTCTTGTTGTGTACATATGATCATCTTGGGTTGTCGAGCCTCGTCGACGGGGTCTCGACAACCCTAAATGACCATTTCTTGTTGTGTACATATGATCATCTAGGGTTGTCGAGCCTTGTCGACGGGGTCTCGACAACCCTAAAAGATCATTTCTTGTTGTGTACATATGATCATCCAGGGTTGTCGAGCCTCGTCGACGGGTCTCGACAACCCTCAATCACCATTTTTTAGGGTCTACATATGATCATTTCTTTAGAATATTTAGTCTTCAATGCTCACAAACAGTTTAATCAGAGCTCACAAACAGACACAAAGCATTACAGATACCATCCATTACAGATAACCAACCATTCCAGATAACAATGTCAGAGAACTGACTAGTTCAACATTACAGATAACAATGTCAGAGAACTGATGCCATCTAGGAAATTTAACCAGGTTCAGCATTACACACACAAAGCATTAGTAGTTCAACATTACAGATAACTAGTGCTTCTACTGGAATTGCTCAGCACAAATTGCATTGATTCTTGCCAACCTTTTCTTGTTTGCTTCACTGACTTTGAACAGTTCAAACAAGTTAGATTCTAACTTCTTCTTTTCCTCCTTCAGTTCTGCCTTTTCCTCAGCCCAGGCCTTCTCCTTAGCCTTCATGACATCAGCTTGAGTCTTGTGCACTTCCTTCAGCTCAGACAATTGTTTCTCCATCAGCTTCATTGCAAGATCCATCTGTTCCTTTTCCTTTCCTTCATTCATAATCTTGGTGTAGTTCTCTGTCCTGACCTGTCTGCAACTGTCATCAATGAACTTGTTCACTTCAGCTACACAATTGGAGTACTTCTTCTCCAACTTCTTGTTCTCCTCAGTCAGCTCCTTCAAAAGCTTGCCATTCTCAACCCTTTCATCTATTCTGGCACTGTTGGACTGTCCATGCAGTAACCACAGTCTAGCCAGTGCATTTTGGGTACTATCAGAGTGTTCTCCATCTACCCAGTCAACAAAACCACAGTTTTCAACTACCTGCAAACATAACAACATTATATTGCTAATTATAATGCACTGGCTAGAGCATTATAATACCTGCATACATAGCAATGCATTTTCATCTATTCTGATACTATACATTGCATATATAGCCTGGGCTAAAGCCCTACTCAGACACCTAAATAACTGAATCAAAATTATAGAATGCATATATACCAATGCTACCTAAGGGCCTAATCAGACACCTAATCATACACAAACCACTCCCAACTACCAGATGGTATGTAAGCTTGCAACATTTCAATGATGAAACAGTTCAACGAATCTGAGAAAATGAAAAGCACACTCACATTTTCAACTCGGCACATGTAGAACTTGCGGCCCGTGTTCGTCCCTCCGAACGCAACGCATTTGCGGGGCTCCAATTTGTGCACGGAGCACAACTTGGTACAACCCACGGCAATGCCATACCAGTTGGGGTCGTCGCAGGTAGCTGGAGCATAATCCGCATCCGTGAAATTCTAAACAAACAAACAATTGACGAAATCATCACGGAATGAATCAAAATCCAAATCGAAACCTCAAAACCCTAGAAATTGAGAACTTGCCCCGAAATAGTTCATGGTCGAACTCTCGGAGTCAGGCCAGCTAACCATGGCGACGACGGCCGGCGGACGGCGCGAAGCTCGGGCCGGCGGCGATGGCTCTGCGGCGGTAGATCTGGCGGCGGCGGCGGAGTCGCCCAAACAGGGGAGAGGGAGTGAGCGAGTGAGCAGGCCCGAGCCAGGGTTGGGTGCGGACGGACCTAACGACCGACCGCTGACAGCTGGCCCCACCCGCGTCCGTTAAGCGTCCGTCGACGTCCGTTAACGGCGGTCAACCGGCGTGCCCCAAACCACTCTCTCTGCCACATCATCAAATATAGGGGGGCCCACTGTCAGATTCCGTGTCAATTCGTGTTAAATCGTGTTTTAGTGCGAATTGTAAAAAATCACGTGAATACTGGCGGCTATCGGCAAAAAAAAACACAAAGTGGTGGTTTTTCGAACTATGACGCGAAATGTGGTGGTTCTATGCTATTAACTCTACTTTACACGTGTGAGTGATTACCAACCCATATCCTACCTTAGGCCTCGTTTGGCAGCAGAGTTTTATGGAGTTTTTTGTGTGCATTATCCTTAGTGTTTTTGTTAAAAATAATCAGCTCACCTAATCCATGTATCCCCTGTACATGATGTCCTTTTATTCTCTTGCTAAGGGAGTCAGAAAACATATGGATTTCTTTGGTGCTCGCCTTTTGTGGGGAGAAGATATGGGGATCAGAGAAAGTACCATCTTGTGCGATGGGATGTGGTTTGTACTCCTAAGGAGTGTGGGGGTTGGGGGTGAAGGATTTGGGGTGTATGAATATTGCTTTGTTGTGCAAATGGCTTTGGAAGCTTGAGACAACTAATGGCTTGTGACAGAAGTTGCTATTCAATAAATATCTTATGGGGAAAACCCTCAGTGGGGTTAAAGTGTGCAATGGAGACTCCTGGTTTTGGAGAGGCCTGTTGAAAGTACGTGATATATTCTACTCCTTTTGCACTCGCAAAATTGGAGATAGAAAAAGGACTCGGTTTTGGGAAGGCACTTGGATGGGTAAAGTGTCGTTCTCTACGAAATTTCAGAATCTATACACCATCTGTGAATCTAGTGAGATCACAGTGCATGAAGTGATCATGTCAGGGTGGAGAGTAATGAAATTTCGACGTACTCTGACGGGGGAGACTTTAAGAATGTGGGAGGATCTCAGACATATGTGTTCTGGAGTTGCTCTGAGTGATTGTCCGGATATAGTGAGTTGAAACTTGGACCCGAAAGGGTTTTCGGTTAGATCGCTATATAGGGCTTTGAAAATGGGAACATCTAGATTTCCTTTCAGTCCTTTTTGGAAATTTAAAATCTCAGCCAAGGTGAGAGTGTTTCTCTGGCTGGCAATTCGCAATAGTANTAATACAAATTTATGAAATCTGGAATAATATGAATTTTGGATTGAAAAATCTATCTGGATTTTTGTTTCGAATTTTTGGAAACCCGAAATGCTGACTTTGATTGTTTTTTTTTGGGGGGGGGGGGGGGGGGGGTCATAAATTTCACATTTTTTGGGTTTCATAAATTCGCATTATTAATCAGACAACATCTCGAAAATTTAAAGTTGTTCACTGACCCAGATTCACCTATTATTCAGTTTTGCCCAACCTATAATATAGCGAATTTTGACTTGAAATTTTCCAAACCCGTAGATCATATCACTGTAGAAAAAGATCGATCTCTCGTGCAGCCGCCAACCTACCGCTCTTTTCTCGCAAATGAAGAGAGTAAAATGGAACATATCATTGAACTGGTAATGTCTGCATCAGTAACTTCCCAGACAAACAGATGTGTGAGTGCACTTGACTGATTACTTGCAACATCAAGCTAATCATCAGTTTCAGTCGCAACTGTCAAAGTAATCAAACCAAGGATTCTGATCAAGCAGTCAAAGCCCATGACCAAAAAAAAAATCTACAAAAATATGTCAGACATCTGCTTCAGCTTGGAAATGAGATGTACCTACCGCTTTTACAGGAAAGGAAACAAAGGTGGATGAACAGTTTAATTTGCTACTTGCCCTGTACTCCTCCATTCTACCAAAGAAGAAATGAAATGCAAGGCCGATCAATCAACATGTGAGATGCCGAAAACCGAAAAAGATCATGTGCTAGACGGAAACCAGCTTTTTATTTTTTGAGGTAAAAAGGTAGAGGAAATCCTCTACCTTGTTATATTTCTACTAGGAAAATGCCCGTGCGTTGCAACGGGTCTAAAATAAATCAAATTAAACTTTAATTTCCTTCCATCGTTGTTTTATAAGTATGTTAGCTTTCTCCTAGTAGATTTCATTTCTCTTATATGTCCCATTATACAATGATCATCACAAAAGAAAAAGAATAGGTGACCACTTACTTTCTAATCTTCATTGGTATCCAAAAATATGAAATCATCATGCAAAAAAATTCTTACGGTTGCGCATGTATAACAAGAATGCATGTGAATATCACGGCGATGTCAAGTTGCAACGAAAACACATTTTTTATCTATATTTTTTGAAACGTCAACACTATCCAAAAGCATACAGTTTGGGTTACTCAAACTAATGACCATGCTCTTCACCACTGCAATCTTGCAATCTCAAGGACACATGGATCACTTAGTGTAAGGCCATTCACCACAATAGGCACATATCTACGGATCTGTGATCTAGATATGTTCAAAGAAATGAATCGCAGATTCTAAATTCGAACTCCGGCTATTGGCTAATCCACTGGATCCAAATCCGGTTGAGCGTGTAAAGCATGATAGGATCTATCCTCTTTACTACCTTCACCTCCTTGATGTAGCAGTCCACTGGATACAAAGAAAAACATGAGACGTTTAGACAGTGGATAGAGAAAATGAAGATAAACTTGCATTTAGAAGCATTCTTGTGTAGTAGTTAATTGCAATATAAACCAGAGAAGTGTGTGTGATACCATCACGCTTGCACAAAAATCTTACGCATAACGGAAGATGGTATTTACTTAATAAAATCAGTACGCCAGCAATAGTAACAACAATATTGCACATGTATATTAGCACTTGATAAATCCTAACAAGATGATCGATTGTTGTACAGGTACAATGCACTTTTGTCTAGCTTCAAACTATGACTGAACATGTATTCTTTCATGCATCTTTTTTTCATATAAATTGCTCTTATCATATTTACCAGAACTATGATACTGAACTTTATTGAAGATTAGAATTCCTATCGGAGCAACAAACTACAGAATCAGACCAACAGATAGCTGGGGTAATATCAAAGAGCCTTCATACCCCCATTAATTATGAAACATTAACTCCAGTGAGAATACAAGTAGAAGAACACAAAAAATCTCCAAAAAAATAGATATTCCCAAATAGCATATATTGCTTCTAATTTTGAAGGAAAAAAATCTCTACAAAACAGGTAAATTTACTACAAAATCAAGACGAATAATATATTTTTTCACTTCAGACCATACCTTATGGAAAGCTATTTCTACACCAGACAAATACAAACTAAAATTTTGGAGCTAAGATGTATGCAAAAGTTAATTACACTCTTACAACCTAGAGCATATAATGAAGAGCAATGTGATGAGTTAGGACCGATGTGAATTCAAATAGGACAACCAACCTTTGCCGTAGGCCTTTCCTGGTGATCATAACGATGCAACTTGTCTAGAAAATCGACAGCCTATAAAACTAAAAAAAATGTAAATATTACATCCAATTGAGTGATGGAGCAGGTTGATTAAAAGCAACTGTGAGTCACCTCACGGCTCACTAAGTGGTTGTTCCCTGTGTCAACAAACTTTCGACATGACTTCTTTCTGTGTCTGCAGCCAAAAAATATATAGTTAGATGATGCTCTTATGTAAATTATTGTCCTGAATATAATTGTCTGAAGGATAATATAAAGTAATTTGTGACCTCCCAACGAGCATTTCAAGTTGTGAAACTACTGCTTCATAAGAACTGATTTATTAACAGGGCCACGATCGATCTTGGTTCTGCTCCATCTGCAGTGAGTAGAGAATAGTAGCTTTGATTATATGCCTAACCAAATGGACTGTAATGACCAACAAAAGATGGCTTATCAGTGTGCTATAACTATATTTTTGGATGTTCTCTACATCACATTGGACCCATACAAACCAGGTCTGGTCAGTGGTCTGTCTGCGCTTTGAAGGCATTAGAGCCGACTTCCCGTAACAACTCACAAGTCCAAGTATAAATAATACCAAAACCAAATGGCACAAATCTAAGTCAAGTAAAATACCACCGTTGGATGATATTTTCCGATGTGCTATCCATCAATTAAGCAATGGTAGATTGATAATGTAATGTCAAGGTTTAACAGAGAAATCATCACTGTTCAGGTTAGAAACAGCAGGAGGTACATAAGAGTAAACTACCACCTTTAAACACTGAGAGAGTGAACCTTTCCCAATTGAAATATTCGGTATATCTTCCTCTACAACCTATATTTTCCTGTCCAATGGTTAAATCATATTAGCCTTTCTCCACTTCCCAGAGCATCAATGCACACGTCGTGTTCAAAGTTGAAAATATCAAAAGGATTTCCACTACCTGAAGACTGATGCTAATTATTAATAAAAAACTTTAGAAGACATTCAAAAGAGGCATGGGGCAAAAACTGCAACTCATATTAGCCTTTCTCCACTCCCCAGAGCATCAATGCACACAGAGTGTTCAGAGTTGAAAATATCAAAAGGATTTTCCACTACCTGAATCTTTAATCACAGACGTCGCAGACTGGTGCTAACTATTAATTAAAAACTTTAGAAGCCACTCAATAGAGGAAGGGGCAAAACTGCAACAATAAGTGATTATTTTGATCCTGCAACTGATACCAAGGAGCAAACCTATTTGTTTCTTGTGGATTCAGAGGCACTGACCCCAATTTCACATATGCGCACCATGCTATCACTCAATTTTCCTTAAACATTGGATGAACTAAACCACAATATTGCATAGACAATATTCTGGTACGATATGTCGACTATGTAATCGAGCAGAAGCATAGTAGATAGCAGAAAAATTATAGAGAGGGTTGGGGGGAAACGCGAATTGTGGAACGTCTGGTACCTGGGCATCGAGGAAGAAGAGGCGGCGTACTGGAAGACATAGCCGTCGACGGCGGAGTTGAGGAGGAACGCCTCGTCGGCGGACCGCGGGCGGGGAGTTCGCAGCGGCACGAACTGCAGGCGGGGAGGAGAGAGCGGCGTTGGGGGGAGCTAGGGATTTTGGATCGAAGTTATTGTATGATTCACACGGGGATAGGGAACTCACCTTGGGGCACTTCGGGGCAGTGGCGGAGGGGACGAAGACATTGAGGCCGAGCGTTTGTCGGCGGAGCTCCGGGTAGTCTTCACTATCACGTCGTGTACACCATGAGTCCATCCATGGCGTGCTTGCCCTCAAGACGAGGTGCAACTCTCCGGCGCGGCGACACCGTGTGCTGGGGGTGGCGGTGGAGCGGCGTCGGTGCACAATGGAAAGGCGGAGGAGGGTCCTGGTCGGCGGCGGCCGCCGGGCAGATGGGCGACGCGGAGGAGATCCGGGACGATGACAACTGCCAGGCTCAGGGGCGACGCGAGGTATCTCAAGGCTAGGTGCAGAAGAAAGCCACCAGAGCGAGTGCTCCTTTGTGGTATCGTACTAAAGCGGTAGCCGCCGGCGACGAGGAACCTGGCTACACAGGGGGTGGCGGCGGATCGGCGGACGGTTCATGTGTTTGCTGGGCCAGGCCGTACGACCACGAGAGATGGGCTGACCATGACGGGCGATCGAGGAAGCGACGTGCGCGATTGAAGCAATCGTCTGGAGTTTGACGTACCGACCAACGTCCAACTCCAATTTAATGACCTGTAACAAAAACCGGGTCGGAGTCCATCCTTGGATCGGTGTCTCACTCTCTTCCGTTTCCTTTCGTTCGTAAGCCGGCCGCTAGCCTCAGCCGTCCAGAGAGGAAAGGAACCTGGAGTTCTGGTTTCAGCTTTCTTGCCAGCCCGTAATTAATTTGAATCTATAAATAACGACCTAGGGAAACCCACGACAAGAACCCATGGCGAGATATGCATCGAGCTCGCGACGGGAGCCATGGGCACATTGCTGCCGAAGCTTGATCAACACAATCTTCGCCAGTGCGTCGCGAATCAATCGACTTGTGAGAGTTTCTTCATCAAGGATCCGATCGAGATGATGTTCTTGGCGGCGTGCCTGCTAACCAACCTCGTCTGGCTTCGTATCTCATCGTCGGAACTGTGGAGTACGCCGCATCTGCTGCCGGCGCTTGCCGTCGCCGCAAAGTGGAGGCCGCACGCGGCGTGCTCGTGCTCGCTCACCTTTGCCGCAAAGTGGAGGCCAGCTCGCTCGCCATCACCATCGACAGAAGGTGTGAGGCTACACCCCTGCCGGCGGGTTCTTTCTCGCTCACTGATCGTCGGAGAAGTGGAGGCCGCACCCGCTGCCAGAGCGCTCGCCGTCGTGATCACCGGAAGGAGGATTTTTCCTGTCGTTCGGTCCGTTTTTACCTGGATGGTACGTTCCATGATTCGTATGTGAGTACGTCCGATGGGCTGCTCATTATGCAAGTGGCATACGGTGTCCGCCGGCCAACGCACATTTAAGTCCCCTCGGCATAACCGAGAGAAAGAAGTTGGCGACTAGCATGTAGCAACACATGGTATTTCTCATCCCCTTTCTGTATTTTTTTATGGCTTGATCTGGTTTGGAATTGGAAGCAATTACATATTGTTAAATCACTCTCACGGTCTCAAGACTATGTTTAACCTGTAACTGGACAAGAACGATTGGAAATTACGTGTAATCATGCTATAAAAGAGTCTCGGACACTTCTATTTGAGAATTCATTTTTTTCTGTAAAATTGTCGAAGAGGCTCGGACACTTCTATTTGAGTACTTTTAATATTGTTTTGTTATTTATAAAGTTCTTTGAGTGGTAAATTATTTCTCTGTTTTCTAAGTATAAAATTATTTACTTTTATATCCGTGGCAACGCACGGGCACATTTGCTAGTAATAATAAAAGCAATAAGGTTTCTTTGGTTCGTCCGTCATATTTATTTTTCGATTTTACCCTCCCACCAAATCACATATTTACCCACCACTGCCACCCATAAGTCAGGTACCGGTTCAATTTTTCTTTTCCCGTCGTGCCCCTGGCTTTGATCATATTTACGACGCTTGCCACCGCCAAGTAAAAAAATAAAAAGACAGATCGTACATACATCCTCTCTCTCTCATACTTTCCCCATTTTTCTGTTCTTCCATCTCGTTGGTTAGTTCATCGACTGAAGCAAGAGCGAAACAGGAAGAAGGAAAATAGATGCTCAAATCGCTCATCTATGAAGCGGATCAAATCGCAAAGATCAATCTATCTTGCATGCCTGCATCGGCCCGATCCCCACCATGGCAGCACTATCTAGCTCGTGATTTTTAAAATTTAGCCCACCATGACCGGAATAGTTGGCTGGATTTCGTCCGCCATGGTCGTGACCCCGAGCTGCATCCGCCGCCATGGGCTTATTTTTCGAGCTCGCGGCGCCTGCCATGGCCGACCAATTAGCTCGCCGGCTGTATTTTGGCCGCCATGGTTGTGATGCCGAGCTACCGCTGCCGGCCATGGTTGCAATTTTCGAGCTCGTGGCATCCACCATGGATGCGAGCGGCGAGCCTGCAGCCCGATCTTCCTCCGGCAGCCACACTCCTCCAACGAGCGGCACCAGCTCGCCGGATTTTTGCAGCCACGGATGCGATGTCTCTCGCTGACCTTGGCTGCTCCTCGCTGCTGGGAGCCAGACCAGGCGCGGAAGCCATAGATCCCTGCTCCGTCGCAAGTGCAGGTTAGTAACTGACGGGGTCGACCACGGTATCTCGCATGGGAACAGATTCGACCAAGGCCACGAACCAGGACCGTGTTCCATGAACCCATGTTTCAGTCAAGGTGTTTACTTTGTCTGTAGTTTTAGAAATGAATTTGCTTGACGATAGGAAAAAGAGGCTGCAGTCGATGTCTTTTTTGTCAGTTGGGCTGAGCAATGATTGCAGCTCACATCCACATCCCAATCTCTCTACTAAATGTTCAGTATAAGATACTCATATATTTCTAAAATTTCAGCATGGACGGAGGATAACAATAGTTGTATTCCCATAGATTAAATACACCGTTCAGCATGGACGGAGTATATCAGTGCTTGTACATCCATGAATACAACGTGTTGTTGCTGACGAAACTGCTTATGCAAATTAAGTTTTCAACCTCACATGGGTTAAATAATACTATGAGCTTCACAAAGGTTCTCTGCCCCCGTCCGTTCGCATTCTTATTCAGTATTTTGCTTCTTCAAATGTTATAAAAATATATGTGTTCTGGATCCATCACCTAATCTCCTTTTTATTCTGAATTTTGGCTGCACAAATGGTTGTTCATGTTGTGTCTTTTCATATTTTTCTTTTCTTTTTCTGAAATAATGGTTGCACAAATGTTGTGAAACGAAGAATTGGTTTAAGAAGCAGCTCTTAATTTTGTTGCTGGTTCTCGCGAGATTCATGTAATGTTCATCAATATCAGATTGTTTATATGTTTATGCCCCGTTGCAACGCACGGGCATTTGTGCTAGTAGTAAAAAAATAAAGATTTGGTTCTGTACAAAAGCATCAGGACAAGCCTGATGAAAAAAGAAGAGAAAACAAACTAAAAGAAGCTCTTCACTGGTGGATGCTGTTGGCCCAGTAGATAATCTGATCATGCAGCTTGCTCGTTCTTGTAGACCATAATCGCAGCTCGTCAGCGAGGATTTGCTCTCTTGTTCTATGCTCATTCTCAAAGAGTCTTCTGTTCCTTGAGCGCCAAAGTGTGACGGCACAGGCTGCAAAACAAATAGGCCATGCTTTGGATGTGGCCTGCCGCTGACGAGTATGTTGCATGAATTCCGTGATGGTGGTCGATTGAGAGGCCAGAGAAGCCAGGTTCATCTTGTCACACACCCACTGTGACGTTCGGCAGCCAAGTATGATATGATCAATTGATTCGAGTGCCGGGCAACTGTCACATCCTGCATCATGTGTCCATGTCGTGGCTGTAGTGTTGAGCCTTCCATGGAATGCTAGCCAGAGGAAGAACTTATGTTTCATTGGGATCTGTGGCAGCCAAATCCATTGTGCTGGTAGCCAACGCATGCCGCGTTCAGATAGCAGGTAGTAATAAAAACCAGATGTACTGGGCTTGGAACCAGTGAGGATTAATCTCCGATCCGTCTGGTCGTTGTGGTTCATAACAGTTTGCTGTAAGATGATCAGGAGCTGCTGTAGCTGTACCTCTGCCGTCATGGATAGCGGATGTACCAGGGAGACGTTCCATTGACCGTTGTCAAGCTGTGATCTTACCGAGCAGAGATGATCGGTGGCGAAGGACAGCAGAATAGGGAATCTCTGTGCCAGACGGCCAGCAGGGCACCAGTCGAGGTGGTGCTGCTTATGTTGCTCGAGCATTTGGTGGACTGCTTCACAATTGGAATAAGCGGAAGCAGTGACTTCTAGAGAGGTGTGTCGGCTGAGGTAGGAAGAGATGGTATGTCATATATCAGGCAACGAGCCAGTTGAAACATGGGCTTGGATGGCCGGAGAGGAGCCTGTTGGTCAGTTGGCACATCAAGGCTCTGTTGTGGGTGTACAGATTTCTGATGCCAAGCCTGCCCTGTTCCTTGGTCATAGTAACTACCTCCCAGGCGAAACCAGCTTTTGACTGAATGTTCACAGAGAAGACTGATAAGGAGCACGAAATATGCAAATCACAATGTCAGGTATCCGTCAGGAGAAGCATACATGCAAAATTCCCGAGTCTGGAACCCATCGTGGTCTCCTTGTAATGCCTACCGTCGGAACCAGCCAACAAATTTTCTGTTTGTAGCTTCTGAAGAACATGCATGCAGGGACCCTGATGCTGTCTTCTGTTTTGTGCAGTTTGTCTGGGTAGTGTAAGATAGTTAGATAATAGACATAGGGAAAGTAAAATTGTATATAAAGAATTTCGATAATCAAAGCGATAAATCAGGAATGTGACCAACCAGCAGTTACAGTCATTCTTCTCTTACATTTTAGTTGCATACAACTAAAAAATGAACCAGCAATGGACGCGACTCTATTTTCAGATGTTCATAGTTTCAACTACTGCACAGAGAATACACACCAAGTTTCATTACAGTCTATCATCGAAGCAATCCAATTAATATTTCGTAAATTGTTGAAATGAGCAGGTGGTATAGGAACCATAATGTTTAAGATGTTAAACTGCCAGGAAAAAATTAAGAAGGCCATCAATACAAGAAGTAACAAAGTAGGAAAAAAGACACAAAATGGAAGAGAAAGCAGGGTTTAGTCCACAATTATTTACGGGTATAAAGCAGATATATTTTTGGGTAAAAACAAGTGATGCTACTAAAAAGTTGAAGTTCCACAAAACTTTATAACTGCAAGAGTTCCTAGATGCCAGTTATTCACATCAGACATGCAGCTGGTTGAGGGCCCAAAGGAAAATGCAGAGAAGGAGCTGAGGAATGGCTTCCATATGTAATGCTACACACTACATCACATCCTAAAATTAGAGGCGGTTGAAAGTGCCTCAAATTCTTCTAAAACTGCCTCTAAATAGTTTTGGAGGCACTTTTCAATGTGTTGGATTTGTTTGTGTAGGGAATTCTATTTTGAGGCACTTTTTGATAGTGCCTCCATTTATAATTGCCCTCAGTTTGAATAGTGCCTCCATTTATAATTGCCAACACTTTCATTAGTGCCACCAATTGCAATTTAAGGCACTATTAGATAGTGCCACCAATTTCAATTTGAGGCACTATTGGATAGTGCCTCTAATTCAAATTTGAGGCACTATTAAATAGTGCCTCTAATTCAAATTTGAGGCACTATTGGATAGTGCCTCAAATTGCAAAATAAAAAAAATACCATTTCCAGGACTAGGTATCAAGTTGCATAGCACAATGCATGTCATACACAGTGCAATGTATACACAGAGCAAAATATGGCACCGTGACGGCTCTAGTTGGTTGCACAACACAATGCATGTCATACACAACGCAATGTATACACAGAGCAAAATATGGCACCGTGACGGCTTTAGTTGGTTGCACTTCCTATAGTACCTCACCCTTGAGTAACAGAGAAGTAGCTCCATAGCAGCATAGCAAGCTGCATAGCAAGCTGCAAATCCATAACAAATATTGATATTAACACAACTGGTAGAAAAACATGGATGCTAACTCGGAAGATAATGCCACTAGTGTTCACAGTCAGACTAATTATATATGGAAAAAAAAAAAGTTCATGTTATGGAAAATAGAAGTTCATGTTATGGCTCATCAATTGGAATTCATAATACATCTGATCAGCTCAATAGCACATCTGATTTAGTTAAGTACCAGGAAATACTACCAAACAAAGATCCTTACACGGCAGCATGCATACACTATAGTGAGTCATGTCACACTGAAAATGGAGTGAGTGCGAAAATGGAGTACAAAAGTGAGTCATGTGTCAGACTGAAAAAGGAGTGCACAAGTCGGTCAGATATGAGCAACTTAGAAAAGTTCCAGCGTTGTGATATTGCCTATCTCTTTTGGGATGTACCGGTCAAATTGCTCCACATAAAAAATCCTTTGAAAGCGTAACATTGCAAGATCCTAACTTCTAAACAGGTCCACTTCAAGACATAATTTAGTATGGAATTTAATGACACTCTTTTTTTCAAAACATGAACAAATCACTACACAAAATGGGGTCATGCCTTAAACTGCACTTATGGAAACTTTCTTTCACCTTTTCTTATCAAACTAAATCACCGGGATTTTAACAACTTAGAGGCTCGCACCTCTGTCAAATCTCAAGTCTCGGTATTGCTTAAAATTACAAATTGTGAGAAACAATTTAAATTCATCAGTGCATCAAAGAGGAAGGAACACCTCTTTGGAAGCTCTATTTGCATGTATACAACATTAAGCCCCAACGTTTTCTGTCTAAAGTATAAACTCAGTACTTGCACCTAGTACTAATCAATAAAATACAGTCATATGAACATAGTACTCTTACTAACAACATGCAGTCTGTTTCATATGAACTATCGTACTACACATATTCAAAGTTTTATTTTCGTGTCTCGCTTCAGTTTATCTATATCACCAAAATCTGAGGTTTGCCAACCTAGTAATCCAAGAACTGCAAGAACAAAGGGTGACAAAATTGAATGGGAATACATTATGCATATCAACACTACAAATTGGGCTTTGCAGTATTTATGATAATAATCTTAGTCTACTTGGTAAGAAAAATATTGCTACAATCAACGAACTCACAAAGCACGAGAGGGAGATAACAGAAGGGAGAGCCGAAGCATACCAGAATGTAGACGAAGAGGAGACAGCCACCACTGTGGTTGCGTCGTCGTCAAGGCACCGCCGTCCAGCAACACCGGAATCCCGTGGTCTCAAGCTTGGAGACCATGAACTCAAAAGAAAGAACCTGAGTTGTTCTACCATGCCATCTTCACAGACCTAAACAAAAGAAACAAAAGCTAAAATATAATACCACACAGAAAACATCAACCTGATCAGTTACAACATATAAGATGTCAATAATGCAAATACATGCAAAAGGGAGCAAGGGCACATACAGTCTTGTATTCCTTAATCTAAGCTATCAATTGGTCTATGGTCCTCAAAGAACCAAAAAGAGAATGAATCTTCAAGGTGGCAGTAGAGTTAAATCAAGAATTGGATATAAAGTGAGAAGATAAAAAGCTACAGGAATGAGTTACACACCTTAAGTCGAAGCTCTTATGCTCTAGTAATAGTCCAGAAAATAAGGACTAAGCTTCAGGCAAACTCAATGTACATTGTGGCCTTCTTCATGGTCTAGTGCTTGTGCATACCTGTTACAATAGTAAATGATATTTTTTTCTGCTCAATACCACGGCACCAGTGTACAGATCTACAGCTTTTAGGTGTTGTTTCGACTTCATGAAGTCATTTCCTGATGAACATATATGAAGTTAGCTACTAAAACTATGCAAATCCACAGAAATAAGATAATACGCATAAGAGGGCCTGAACTGCAAAGCCCTTTACAACTGATAAGATGCTCAATATTAGTTCGGATATCGCCCATATAGTCAGTCAACACAACAGTTCGTTTCACATGCCGGAAGGGGACAGACACTAGTTTCTAGCGAGAATTTCAATTCTGATATCACCCATACAGATGAACCCTGCATTTCTTAATAGGCAGCCCGATGAAACAAGTCGAATTACTCAGAAAACCCCTTGCTTCAGAAGGCAAAGAAAGTGTTCTCTGCATTAAAAAACCATGTGGTGTCTAGAGCAATACTTTTTTTTCGAAATGTAAAAAAAAATGGAGAAGTACTTTGGACTGCTAGAATTACCAGTTGAAAGCCTTCATTAACTTTATTGTGTGGTTAGAATAGATAGGTGGGTTTTGTGTAATCTTGTAATACAGTGGATATTTGTTCCACTAGAGAAGACCCAAACAGATCAAATAAAAAATATGAAAAGTTGTAACACAGTGGCTAATCGTAATATTTCACGCATGCATCTGTATATTGTCATCAAAACAAAATAGTATACAAGTGTACCCATCTCAGAAAAAAGCATACGACCACAAGCTAGCAATGGATTCGCACACATGATTCATCATAATCTCTATTCTACAGCACACTCTAGTCCCAAATCAAGTGCACTTCCCAGAATCCCAACAAACACAAAGTCCATACACACAGGAACAACCAATTTTATCCATTCGCCGAAGTGATACCAACTAATTGCACATCAACACTAAGCAAGGAGCAGGTAGAACACCAATAAACTTCTTTTCTGAGAAATATTTGAATCCATGCACACCAATCAACTTCTTTTGTGAGAAATATTTGAATCCGTGCACTACCAATGTGGCAATGTGCATGGCTGGAAATGCATATTAAATGTGATATAAATCAGAAGACTCATTCATCTAACTATCCTGAATTTTTCTCAAGGCAATAAAATATTTCACTATTGTATCTTTTCTCCTACATACTTAGAAGTCATTAAGTTAACATTAACTGAAAAATAAGAACAAAAAAGGTTAGGTGAGGCATTATCGCAAACACAACATCTGCACCAATTCTCTCCGAAATGCAATTGAATTAAGCAAATCACAGAGTAAGCAGTAGGGGCACATGGCAACACGAACTCATATGCAACTACACAGACAATTCTATGCAGAGATTGGAAGAGACAGGATGATAAGTAGAAGAGGGTGCCTTGTCAGATACGTGCAGGGTATTGGCGTAGGTGGAGAAGCCGGAGCACTTCTCAAGCGGCAGCGCTGAATCGTCGTGAGGTAGGGACAGCGAGCCCGGCGACTCATGTCGCGGCGTAGGCGTCAAGGCATCGGGATGAGCCTGTACATGTGTCAGGGACTAGGACTAGTATGGAATATGAGGTTATTAGTGGTCTAATAGTTGTAAGGGTATTATGGATATTTCCCTATGTTGTCGTCTTTGCTAGCCACTCTTTATAAGAGGCTTCCTTGTATCCTGTGAGATCAACCAAGAAATGAAACCCTAAATTTATCTTTACTTTTCCTGCAATTTACCTTTCCTTTTTATCCAGCAATTTACCTAGTTTTAGATGCAATTCCTCTCAAATTCTAGTTCTTCTTGATCCTCTTCGATCAGGCACCCATCGGGGTCCTGACAATTGGTATCAGAGCTACAGAAATCTGTTTGCCGAACTGCTACATGGCATTCCATATCATTTTTCCCGTGGGATCCACGAGCTACAGAATCCCATGTTCTGTTTACAACAGCAGCTGGTGCTATAAAATTGCACGACACAGACGCCTACACGTCTGAATTTACTTGCAGCTACAAGATTCAGAAGTTAGTGAATACTCTGGTGAACTTAAAGATGATACTTTTGCCTTCCTGGAATCTTCAACTCAACACTCCTTTAAAGCTGCTCACGCAATCACTATGTGCAAACACAACAATGCAAGTGACAGAACATAGGCATCATTTGGAGTTCACTTTATTGGCTGTGATGTTACTGCATGGGAGTGTTTTCACAGATGGACAGCTAGTATACATGCCTCAAGGTACTAGTAGTGCCTCTTCTAAATGGGTAAGTCGTATGGTCATTGTGTTGTCTTGCCGGTTCCCTTCATTTGAAATGGCCAAACTGCAGTGGGACCCTGGAATTACACGGTCATCGGACATGTATAGCCTGCTTGAAATTTTAAGCGCAGAGCATAAAACTGTGAAGCAGAAGCATTTCTGGGCATATCTCCTGTTACAGCATCATTCCTGGTGCACCTCTCCGAATGCTTTCCGCCAGCTACGGGATTCTTGCTTGCCAATTGTTTTGGACTGCCTACATTCAGAACCTTTCAAGCAGCTCGACTGCTACAGCAGCATATTCAGTTCGACTGCAATGTATATGTCAACTGCTACTCATGTGCACATGAGATTGGTTTTGAGTTCTGCAAAAATAGCTCAAGCAGAAAAGGATGCGGCAACCATGTACCAAGTCTTAAAAATTCAATTACCAATGAGCAAAACCTGTCATATTTGGGATCCTGGTATTGAATCAATCTTGTTCTTATACGAGGGGCTGCACATAATGATTCAGCAAGTGGACTATGTTTCTGCTCTCTTGCCACTCATGCGAATCACAGCCAATTGTCCAAGCAACATTATTCAAGGTGTCCAGGAGAATTACAATGCAAAGCATTTGGTGCTATCTTCACAGGACTGTGTCAAGATCAGAGAAATTGATATCATCTTCATGACATTTCTACCTCCTTGACAAGGATGAATAGATTCTCGAGGATAATTTTATCGGAACCAAGACATCGAGTTCTATGGAATTACTCTTTGCTTGATGAGTTAAAGGTGAAAAGTTTCTCAAGAAACTTGTTCCATTGGTGACCAATGGTCTCAAGGGGGAAGGAATGTCAGGGACTAGGACTAGTATGGAATATGAGGTTATTAGTGGTCTAATAGTTGTAAGGGTATTATGGGTATTTCCCTATGTTGTCGTCTTTGCTAGCCACTCTTTATAAGAGGCTTCCTTGTATCCTGTGAGATCAACCAAGAAATGAAACCCTAAATTTATCTTTACTTTTCCTGCAATTTACCTTTCCTTTTTATCCAGCAATTTACCTAGTTTTAGATGCAATTCCTCTCAAATTCTAGTTCTTCTTGATCCTCTTCGATCAGGCATCCATCGGGATCCTGACAACATGGCGGCGTAGAAGAAGGGGACGATGATGAGGTCATCGGCGCCGAGCCAAACGGGCGTGCCTAGGGGCGCGAGCGGCGCTGCAGAGTACCAACAACGTGCAGCGGAGCAGGGGGGGGGGGTCGACGAATAGGTCGCACGCGACGCAGGGGGGGCAGCTGGAGGCGCGGCGACGACCGAGCCGAACCCCACGGCTAGGGTTAGCCGCGGCGGCGTGCTTGGGGGCGGAACGGGGATGCGCTGGTGGGGATCCGATGGAGGGGGCCTAGGCGCAGCTCCCTGTTCCTGAGTACGTGGCGGCGGCGAATGCGGTCGGCGTTGGCCGGGAAGTCGGCAGGCGGCGGCGGTGGCATCGCTGGCGAGAGAGAGGGTGATAGAGGGACAGTGACGTGAGGGAGAGAGACGTGAGAGAAGCTAGGCTAATTTTGGGCTCGTCATGTACTTTTATTTTTATTTTTTAGGCATAATTGCGTGCCGCTAATCGCTCCAACTTTTTACGGCAGTTTGATTAACTGCCGTCGATTATGACTTGAGTAGCGGCAGTTACAAAAAAATGCCGTTGATTGAGGAACAATTTACGGCACTTTTCCTAACTGCCTTCTATAATGACATGATTAGTGGCAATTGTTAAAAAGTGTCGTCTAAAAGTTAAATCTGCGGCAGTTTGGACAACTGCCTCCAACAAAGTGCCGTGGATTTGAGAACATAAAAGTGCCTCAAATAGTAACCATTTGAGCCACTTTTGATTAGTGCCTCTAAATATAGTTATTAGAGGCACTATTTAAAATTGCCTCTAAATGAATACTATTTGAGGCATCTAAAAGTGCCTCAAATAGTAACCATTTGAGACACTTTTGATTAGTGTCTCTAAATGATAGATATTGGAGGCACTAATCAAAACTGCCTCTATATAGGCAGTTTTGATTAGTGCCTCCAAATAAAAACTTTTTGAGGCACTATTTCTAAACTGCCGCTATTTACTAAAGAATTTGAGGCATTATTTATATAAGTGCCTCAAAAAATAAACATCGGAGGCAGTTTTTAATAGTGCCGGTAAGAAAGTGCCTCCATTTCCAAGACGTGACATAGTGACAACTAGGTAGGCCATCAACAGGAGTGGGATATAACACTGTTCAGCAAGTTGTGTGTGTTCCATCAACTAACACCGTCCCTTCCACACCTAATCAAAATGTTAACAACATGCACTGAAGCGGGATCACAAATCTAACCAAGTCAGTTTATCATATGCCTGGATTTCTGGTTATCACAGGAAAACTATTGATAACTCAACATGCTGGCTAGATTTCCCTAAACATGTTAGTGGCGGTACATAGTGATGCACCGAATCTTTACATCAGACTCTACAGAGCTGCTCTTCGTGCTAACAAAAATTCACTTTCTAAGCTAGTAACTAAGTACAAAGAGCAAATTGATGGCCGAGTTCTATTGATGGCGCCATGCAGCTAGCATTGTAGTTGTGGCAGTGCCCAGCAATGGAGCTCAAGAATGCCCTCTCAACCTCCTCGGAGGCCTCTCTCCTGACCAGGCACAAGACGTAATCCATCACGGTGGCGTCGCAGGGCAGCGTGATCCTGCCTCCATCGCCGACGTTTGCGAAGCCAAACTCCTCCTCGGACATCCTTAAGAGCTCAGCAAAGACCGTCGTCCCGAGGTACGCCAGAGGGACCTCAAACCGTGCTCCCTCGGCGGTGTACACCACACAGTGGCCCTCATCGGCTACCACCGATGACGTTGTGCTGCAGCATTCGTCATCATCCATGTCCAAGGCCTGCCGGCGGCGAGCACGAGCTCCGGACATCAACATCCACTGGCACTTCTTGGCCAGCTGAGCAAGCTTCTTTGCCTGGATCATGGTTGAGTCTGATGTGTTCCTGGCCGGCTAAATGTCACTTTGGCTCTGAAAGTCTGAAGGTGTGTTGTAGATTGTGATGTTGCTTGCAGATGAGATGAAGAGGTTTGTGTTGAGCAGGCCATGGATTTATAGTAGAAGTAGAAGGAAGAGAGGGCTCAGGGAAGTGCATATGGGTGTAGGTTGTGTGTAGCTATCAGCAAGAGCAGTGGGCAGGAGACAAGGCCATGAGTGCTCTGCATGTGCAATGTTGCTGCAGACCATGTGATGAATACCTTTGATGAGATTTCAAGCACCATCCATGTCTGAAATGTGCTTGTGGATAGGGAGCCCCATGGGGTCCTCGTGCCATTTCCTAAGCAAGCTGAGAACCACAGCTGTGCAGGGAAAACGCCCAGCCCAAGCTCGGGCGAGTACCTAACACTTGGCCCTCCAAAACCGCAGCACCGCACGTACCATGCCCATGGAACTGTCTCCTGCCCGACCATCACAGTCCACCGCGTAGGCCCCCGTTTCACCCTTGAGCTATAAATCCATGGCTAACTGGCCCCCAAAACCAACCACTTCATCGACAGACAAAGCTAGCAATTCCAATCTCCAACTCGCAGAAGAATTTCTCCCATTTCCAGGAACACAAGAAGCCAAAATGATGAGTGCCAAGACACTTGCTCAGCTAGCCAAGAAGTGGCAGAGGGTGGCCGACATTGGGAGGAAGAGGCTTACCTGGTTGTCATCAACGTCGCCGTACTCGCCGGTGGCTGGCAAGGGCCACTGCGTCGTGTACACCTCTGACGGCATACGGTTCGAGGTGCCACTGGTGCTCCTTGGCACGACGGTATTCGGTGAGCTCTTGCGGATGTCCCAAGAGAAGTTCGGCTTCGCAGGCACTGACGGTGGCAGAATCACTCTGCCCTGCGATGCCTCAGTGTTGGAGTACGCCATGTGCATGCTCAGGAGAAGGGTCTCCGTGGAGATGGAGGCCACGTTCCTCAGCTCCATGGCGATGCCATGCCACTATCATGTGGAGCCTCATCTGGGAATTAGACAGCACTTTGGTGTCTGCAGCTCCTGATTACCAACCAACTGCGGTGATATAGGACAAGTAGAAAAAGGGGTGAAATTTTGTGTCAAGGAAATTGTTTATGTTAGACATTGTATATATATACTTTTTTGCAAACATTAATGATTGATCACAGATTTTTAGGACCTACACAGTACGTGTAAACAAATTTCTTCTGTGCAGTTATATGGCCTAAGTCAGACACAAATGTTACAGGAGAACGTTGAGGTTAGCAGGCAAATCATCACATATGGCGAAGGGAGCTGACCTATAGGATTCTACTGCATTTTGTTCAACTATAGATAAAACCGTCGAATATACTCTCAAGTCAGGCTTGACAAACCTGCAAATGTTCAGAAATCAGGCCTGTCACACAGCATGAGCTCATCAAGACGTGCTTGCCAAATAAATTTGATACCTCTAGTTACGTTTGTGTCATGGATGTCCAGTTTTCCAGTCATAAACTAATAAATAAGCTTCTGTATTGCAACTATGCGGCCTGCAGCATGCTCACTTTCCAAAAAGAAACACCGCAATGTAACTCCTTCGATAGATTCAAGGCTGTTGCCTGGAAATCTTCAACTTCCCGGCTAAATGCAAGGAAGAAACCAGAAAATGGTAGGCACATGCACTTCTAAAGCCATGGGTGGACAATGAGAAATGGAACTGCCAGATCTGCAACAATCAAAGCACTGTTGGACCAACAAGCACCTAACATGCAGTTGCAGCTGTAAGTGCAAAATACACACCCAAAGCAGTGAGGTGAAACTCTGCATCTACTCAGGAAAGACTCCTGGACCATCATATGCCTTGTCCCCTATGACACTAGCTCTTCACCTCACCTGAGTGCAATCACACATGGTTTCTGCAAAAGCACAGAGATGGGTGCATATGAATACCACCTATCTTCTAATCTCTTGTAACAAGGGGCTGAACTGAATGGAAAGATTGTAACTTGTATGCATCTGATTACCCAGCCACTAGTCCACTATCATTGGCGAGGAATGCTCCGGTGTTTTCCGAACAGTTATTTTGCACGAAATTTAAGAACACTAACGGCCATGATCAAAGCGGCTAACCCACTATGTGGAGAGAGAACGTGATCACAGCCATTAGTATGCTCTAAATTTCGTCCAAAATAACCACCGGAAAGCACTAGAGCACTACTCATCATTGGCCCTTGCCTCAACAGTGTCATTGCCCAGCAAAATCTGATCTAGATCTCACTGCCTCCTACGGGAGCCACCATTGCACACACCAAGCTCATGGCCTTGTCCCCTGTCAAATGCAAATTAGTCACATTTAAGTGTCTATATATTCATGGGCTAGCTAGGACTACACCATCACGTCATGAAAAAACTCACAGGCTTAGCTAGTGTCACAGGGGACAAGGCATATGATGGTTCAGGAGTCTTTCCTGAGTAGCTAGGACCCGGCATGCTCCAAACATTCTGCAGCTGCTTTGATCAACTCTATTCTTCTTCCTGCACCAAGATGTGTAGGAGCAGTTATTTCGCTCCGTCGTCTTCAAAGAATACACAGTAAAGAATATAGAAGTGCACTGCCGTTTCAAACCACCTAGAAAATCTGCAATGCGGTATGCAAGAATGGATCCACCAAGAGCACCATAAATTGAACCACATCGGCCTAAATACCACGACATCTCATTAACAAAACAATGTTCTTGATTAGGTGACGTGAAAGCTTCTAACGCACAGGAATCTTGCAAAAGGATTACCACAAGCCGTAGCTGCACACAAGAGAGGCCGAACCAAATGGCACCACTGAGTGCAGCAGACTGAAGAATGAGGAAGCAACCGTGTGAGGGCGAGGGTCAGTTACAGCACATTTTGGAACAACTAAATTGGCACTAACCTGCACATATATGGTTGCTCCTGAAGTTGCGCCAATGTCATATCCGAAAAGGAGACCTCCCAATGCTGGGAACACGAACCTAGGTTCCGAACATTGGCCCATTAGTACTGAAAGCTCAGCATACTTTCAAATTTTCCCTTTACCTACCAATCGACAAACCAAACAGAATTGGTATCAGTAACACTGGTTCAAGCCCCAAATGAAACATAGACTTTTGTCAAAATGGTATGCAAATCTAAGTGTCCTAAACTATGCGATGCCATTATTATGACGGCTTCGCACCAGAATCATAGTTTAACATGGAAAAAAAAATCCTGGCTGTCTAATATATGGGCCGCATAACAGAAGATAATGTTAAATCAGGTTGCACGTTGGTGTAGAAGTATTAACCTCCTCGTGATATAGCTCCAGGACTCGTTGGTGTAGAAGTATTTCCATTTTTACTGGTGCTTGTATTTTTTTTTATAAAGGGCTTTATTACTTAAAAGTTTAAGTATTACATTCGGTTTCTGCATATTAAAAATGCACACAGCTGACAATCACAAATAAAATAGCTAAAAACATAGGTCTCAATACAAATCATGAGATCGTGTATTCCGCCTATGGAGGTGGTCCGATACGAAGATCACTACGCCACCCATGTTGAGTAAAAATGTCCCTCGCCGTACTCTCCAGTCGCGCAGAAGCCTGCATAAAGAGGTCTCGAAACTCCACGCGTTGTAACATGGACCACGAACGGAGCAAACCTGTGCACCGATATATCACCTGTAATAGAGAAACATTTTTATCATTGAAAACCTTGTCATTCTTATAAAGCCAAAGCGACCAGACAACAGCCATCGCTCCCACCCATATTATATTTCTAAACTTGTCATTAATTCCATGCAACCACTTCACGAAAATATTCGCAACTGATTTAGGAGGATACAAATTAGAAGTCATTTGGATAGTTGACCATATAAAACGCGCAATCTTATATTCAAACAAAAGGTGCTTAATCGTCTCATCATGAGAACAAAAGGCACACTTTATACTTCCTTTCCAATTACGCTTAACAAGGTTATCCTTTGTGAGAATAACTCCTCGACGAGCATACCATAAGAAAATTTTAATCTTTAATGATATTTTCATCTTCCAGAGTTTTTCGCACTTAACCGTCGGCACGTCACTTTGGATGAGAGCTTTATACATAGAATCCACTGAGAAATGACCATTCTCATTCAGATTCCATCGAAAAACATCCGACCCCTCTGAGAGCTGAATCATGGTTAATCTCTCTAAAAGAGCTTCCCATGCTGCAAGTCTGGGTCCGGCTAAATCTCGTCTGAACGTCACATTTGGAGGAGAAGTCCGCATAGTCTCAGCTAGCGTCTCACTCTTATAACGAACAATATTGTACAGAGCAGTATATTGATCCTTTAGAGGGGCATTACCAAGCCAATGATCCTCCCAGAATCTAATCTCCGACCCATCACAAATAGCGAATTTTTTAAAGCGGAAAAAAAATTTCTTCGTTGCCATGTGGCCGGCCCAAAAGTGTGAATCACCTGGTTTCCATACCACTTGAGACAATGCTTTTGAACCGACATATTTGCGCCGTAGGATTGTTGCCAAGTCCCTTCTTCCGAGAGAAGCTTATACGGCCATTTTCCTAGAAGGGCTGAATTCTTAACCTGTAGATCATGGATGCCAAGTCCATCTTGATCCTTAGGTCGACAAACCACGTCCCACCGTGCTAATCTATACTTCTTTTTCTTGCTATCCCCTTGCCAAAAGAATCTTGAACGAAAATAATCTATTTTCTTCAATACTCCTTTAGGCAATTGGAAGAAAGATAACATATACAGCACCATATTACTAAGTACTGAATTTATGAGTACCAATCTCCCACCTAAGGATAGCAGTTTGCCTCTCCAACTGGCCAATCTTGCTTCGAACCGCTCCTCAACATGCTTCCATTCAGCATTGGTCAGTCTCCTATAATGAATAGGTATACCAAGGTACCTAATCGGAAACTGACCTTGTTCACAGCCAAATAAATCAGCATATTGATTCGCAAACTCCTGGGCTTCACCAAAACAAAATAACTCACTCTTATGGAAATTTATTTTTAACCCTGATAATTGCTCGAACGCTGATAGAATCAACTTCATGTTCATAGCTTTATCCAGGTCATGTTCCATAAATAGAATTGTGTTGTCCGCATATTGGAGAATAGATAAGCCACCATCAACTAAGTTTGGTATGACTCCTTCAATCTGTCCATCCAATTTTGCCCGTTCGATCATTACCGCTAACATGTCCGCCACTATGTTGAATAGTATCGGCGAAAGCGGGTCACCTTTCCTAAGACCTTTCTTGTTTGGAAGTAATGACCAGTATCGTCATTCACTCGAATGGTCACACTACCTCCAGTAACAAAGTTCCGAATCCAGGCACAGCATTCCTCCGAAAAACCTTTCATGCGCAAAGTCTGTTGGAGAAACTCCCAATTGACCTTTTATAAGCCTTTTCGAAGTCAATTTTAAATATCACCCCGTTCAATTTCTTACGGTGCATCTCATGTACCGTCTCATGTAGAATGACTACACCATCGAGGATATTCCTCCCTTGCATAAATGCAGTTTGTGTAGGTCTAACGACATGATCCGCGACCGTATTCAATCGAATGGTTGCCACTTTAATAAAAGAATTGAAGCTGACATTAAGGAGGCAGATAGGTCTATATTGCTGGATCCTCTCCGCATCCTTAATTTTCGGCAATAAAATTATTTCACCAAAGTTCAGGCGAAAAAGCTCAAACTGCCCATCATGGAAAGCATTAAACATAGCAAGCAGCTCAGGTTTGATAATATCCCAGAAGTTTTGATAAAACTCAGCTGGGAATCCATCTGGTCCTGGAGCCTTGTTATGTTCCATCTGAAAGACTGCTTTTCTCACCTCTTCTTCAGTAAAGTGTCCGGTAAGAAAAGCATTCTCATCATCAGAAACTTGAGGTATATCAGCTGTACGGGAATCGTCCAGTGAGAGGTGACCCTCTTCCGACGCCCCGAATAAGCCTTTGTAATATCTAGTTATATACCTCTTTAGCTCCTCTTGTCCCTCCACTAGTCCTTCTTCTTGATGAAGTGAATAAATAAGCTTCTTCCTATGCCTGCCATTGGCGACATTATGGAAGTACCTTGTATTCGAATCACCTTGAAGGATGAACTTAGCCTTGGACCGTTGATACCATTTGATTTCCTCTTCGCGTAGCAGTTTCGCTAACGACGTATTCGATTGACTCTTGAGTTCAATCTGCTGTGCCGATAGCGGCTGATTTTCCGCAATCGCTTCGAGTTCATCAATAATGGCAGTAAGACGAGTTTTTTCTTTTTAAGCAGACCAGTTGTATGGCGCGCCCAACCCCTAAGGTGTGTGCGTAAATTCCGCAACTTATTATTCCACCTCTGTATAGGAGAAGTACCCCAACCGATTGCTCCCAGATTTGTTTGACCATCTCCGCGAAACCGTCACGGGTCAACCAACCCAATTCAAATTTAAATTGTGGTTTACCATTTGGTTTCAGAAGACCAGCGGTCAAAATAATCGGGGCATGATCAGATAGAGCCTCTATACGTTCTAGAGCGCGTACCGACACCATGGGATATTTCGACTCCCATTCGGTGTCCATCAGCACACAATCTAATTTTTCGTATGTCGGCTCCGGCAGACAGTTCGCCCAAGTAAACTGTCTACCTGTCATGTGGACCTCTCTCAAATCCAAGCTGTCAATGACAGCATTGAAAAGAAAAGGCCAGTGACCATCGAATCGACCTCTACTTTTCTCGTGTCGGAATCTAAGCATATTAAAGTCCCCCCTATAAGGATAGGGTGTGGGTTATCTTTAGCTAGATTAACCAATTCACGGAGAAAATCCGCCTTGTACTCCTCTTGGGCAGCACCATACACAGCGACCAAACTCCATATGAATTTTGTCAGCCTTGTTCCGGATATGGAACTTTATATGAAAATCCGCATCCGAGACTGCTAACACTTCCATAGAGTTTGAATTAACGCCTAATAGTATGCCTATTCATCGGGAAACTCTTGGGGATTTTCGATCCTTCTTATTTCTTTTTGCGGAGGCATTCTTAGACTGGTGCTTGCATGATCCCATGGTACTGTATTTTTCTTGCTTCTACTTTTCTTACCACATTAAGAACAAACATTTCTGTAAGTTGAATGCTTGTATAATTGTATAAGCTGAAAACACAAACATTTGCAAAATCAGAGTGTGTACCTTTTCTTTGTACCATTTAAAGGGCAACCAGCTTGCCTATGTCCTAACTCTTGACATCTTTTGCATTTGTTTTTTCCTCCAGTTTGAACCTTTTTCTTTCCTTGATAACCGCTTTCTGTACATGCTTTTATTCTCAATTTTCTAGGTCTCCCTCTCCCTCTTTTGGACATTGGTGGTTTCAACACAAATCCAGGATTAACACTAGGCCATTGAGCCTTGCCTGTTAGTGGTTCTATTTCTCCTTGATATGCTTCTCTGAATCTCGCCACCGAGTAGTAATTATGCACAAGTCCTCCAATTGTATTTTTTGTGCAGCTAATACAACCAATGCATGTCGACATGGCTTGCATGTGTGCTGCCATTCTAACCAACTACACTCATGTGTAAAACACTTGACTACATGTCGAATGTCATTTTGTGTAGTATCTTTGACCTCAGCACTCCACTCTCCAGATGCATGTGTCTTAAGATGGCCTAATCCTCTCGAACGAATATTCAACTCTTGTATGATAGCTGGTAGTATTTTACCTTGCAGCCTTGCTCCAATTGCTCGCCTTTTCTTAAGAAGAACCATAATCTTCTCCCTCAACTTGTCAACTAGTTGTACAATAGGTAAATCCTTTATATTTCTATAATCCAAGAGTTAAAAGTCTCAGCAAGATTATTAGTTATGGAGTCACACTTGATATCTGGATTGAATCCACACCTAAAAAAGCAAGAAGAATTAAGTTTGTGCAGTAATAGAAAAGTGAACATGACATTGACATGAGCTCAAAGTGCCTTCATCAAGACTAGAGGCATACACGACAACTTTATGTTCGTGCGTAGCTATGCTCGTTGGCTTCACCGAAAAAGGAAGCCCACTCTCCTATTCAAGCTCGACATTAAGAAAGCCTTCGATCCAGTCAAGTGGGAATATATTCTTGAGCCTCTACATCATCTCGGCTCCCCCCCTAGGTTTCGGGATTGGATTGCGGCGTTGTTCTCTTCCTCATCCTCTCGTGTCCTCCTCAACGGGATCCCCGGGATCCCGATCAAGCATGGACGGGGGCTGCGGCAAGGGGACCCCCTCTCCCCCTTGCTCTTCGACATCACCATTTACCCCATTCAACGCATCCTTCATGTGGCTACCGACACCGGGCTCCTCCATGATCTTCAAGGGAAGGGTGCATGTTTCCGCACCTCCTTGTATGCTGATGACGCGGCAAATTTTTTGGCCCCTCTCAAAGAAGATGTCTCCTTGCTTTCTAGCATCCTCACCAACTTCGGAAATGTTACCGGGCTCTCGACCAACTTTGCAAAAAGTTCGGTATGCCCAATTCGATGTGAGGGTTTGGATCTCACTTCAGTCCTCCATGATCTTCAGGCCACCACTACCGCCTTCCCTATGCATTACCTACAGGCCCGTCGATGAGGATGTTCGAGATGATCGATCGAACAGGGCCCCTAAAATTTAGAGCCCCCAAATTATTACTACATTTCTAATACGTGTGAGGCCTAGTTCCAGCAACAGCCCATTTTCTTTGTTCCAGCATCAACTGTCCAACACCAAGAAAACGCTCCAGCAGGCCACGATGCACTCATGTTATCTTCTATCAAAGGAAAGAAGAAAAAATACCACGATATCAACCAATAGGCCCAAGACCGCGTAAGACGTGAAATTGATCGACTCGATCTGCCGTTCCGTCGCGGAGCCGTCTCTTTTCATCCTGCTTCCGTGGCCAGCCTTCCTGATGGTGGAACGCCGTGGGTCTGTGATTGAGGGATAAGAGGCGAGAGCGTCAGAGCAACGCCGGCATGCCGCAACAACTAGATCTTTCGACCCATGAAAATTCATCCAGAGGAGATTGCACAGCTCAAGGTATAATAACTAGTTCGCCACAACCTTGTCTAGTCATGTTGAATTATTTGAATTGTTTTACAAATTTATTAATTTATGAATAGGGTGAATCATGAAGAATTATAGAAAAACCTAGCGTCAATCCAGTGTCGAAAAGTAGCAACTCAGTCTCAAAAGGGTGTTCTGGAGATATTTGTTGTGAAAGAGTCTTGGATTAGTTCTGAAAATCAAACTCCAGTTATTGATGATGGTCATTACGGTGTAGGTTCCTACTCCATTGATCGGCTTCCTTTAGCTTTGTTACGGCATGGTGATAATTCCGTAGAGGATAATGCATACACACCAAATTTTGATGACGGTGATGCTAATACCGATAATGAAAGTGATGATGTTGATATAGGCGATGGGCGATGATGCTTTTCGGTAGAACTTGAGGTTTGTTTATTACTTTAGTGTCACATTTACTATTTAGCGTTCATATTGATATATTTTCGAATATTACATGAAATAGTACATTGTGAACTTATATAATGAAGCGAATATGGTTTCTTCTACCGCTTGTACGATTTTTAAAGCCGCACTTTATAATTCGCACCGAGGCCCCCATTTCCTGGAGACGGCCCTGGTTACCTAGGCCTCCCCCTCTCGGTCAAGTGCCTAAAAAGGGTTCATTTTCAATATCTTGAAGATAAAGCGGCGTCTAAACTTGTTCCTTGGGCCGGCAAGTGCTTCAACATAGCGGGACGCAAGACCCTCGTTAAATCGGTCCTCACTTCCCTTGTCATCTACCCCCTCACCGCCATCATTATTCCGGCGGAGACCCTTGAAGCCATCCTCAAGCTTACTCGGGCCTATCTTTGGGTGGGCACTGACAAAATCTCCGGAGGCAAGGCCGTGTGTCAGCCTACCTCTATTGGTGGCCTTGGCATCCTTAACTTGGATAAATTTGCGAGGGTGTTGCGCCTACGATGGCCTTGGCTTGAGTGGACGGCTCCGAAAAGGCCTTGGGTGGGGATGGAGAACCCGTGCACCAAGGACGACATGAACTTTTTCTATGCCATGACGAAGGTTAATATTGGGGACGGTAACAAAGCTTGCTTTTGGCATGCCCCTTGGGCGGATGGAATCAGCCCCAAATACATTGCCCCGTCCATCTATGCCCTCTCCAAGAGGAAAGTTTGGTCCGTTAGAAAGGCTACTACCGACAATGCTTGGGTTCTTCAAATTGACACTTCCGGTGGGCTCTCCGTCAACCACCTCCATGAGTTTGTGGCGCTTTGGCACTTCACTTCTCAACTTCACCTCGCTGATAACACACCCGACACTATTGTTTGGAAGCTTACCAACTCCGGAGCTTATTCTTGCCCCTCGGCCTATCTATCTCAATTCGCCGGTTCCACCCTCTCGCGCTTTGATTCTTTGGTTTGGAAGAATTGGGCCCCTCCAAAGATCAAGTTCTTCTCATGGCTCATCCTTCAAAATAGAGTTTGGACAACGGACCGCCTCGAGCGTCGAGGTTGGCCAAATGGTAAAACATGCCCGCTTTGTCGCCGGGAGGATGAGTCGGCACGTCATCTCCTTTTCACTTGTCACTACACCGTCCGGATTTGGGGTATGGTCAAAGAGTGGCTTGGGCTTCACGACTTTTCGCCGATGGAGTGGCACACCTTTAACGATGCCCTTTCTTGGTGGGATTACATTCTTCATGCCCACCCCGGAAGGAAAAAGGCTCTTGCATCTCTCCTCATGCTTGTCTCATGGGAAATTTGGAATGAACGAAACCGACGCGTCTTCAAGAATTCGAGCACCTTGCCTTCAATCATTCTTGACCGCATCAAGCACGACGCACACGATTGGGTCCTTGCCGGCACTAAGCACTGGGGTCATTTATTGCCGGGAGAGTAGTCACTCTTTGTGTTGTGCTGGGATGTAAATCCTAAAAACCTTGTTACTCAAACTCCCTCTTATTTAATGAATGAAGGCAAATCTTTTGCCTCTTTTAAAAAAAAATAAAAAAATGCACCTCATCCATAGTAAGTTATGGTACTGTAGTAGGTATGGTACTACCTTAACACTTGCTGCAAATATTTTGCTCATGTGGTGGTCATATATCTCTCTTTCATATGCCCGAGCTGCTGGCCACATGCGATTATATACTTTGCCGCGAAATTTCTTAACCAAATTTGCCATAAGGTGCTTAATACACTCCCTTTTCTCGGCATTAGGGAAAACGGCATGCACTGCATTCTACAAACCTTTTGCAAGCATCTGTGCACACTGCCAATACATGCCAATACAAGGGGGATCACCTATTGCCCTCTTTAGTTGACTCATAAACCATGTCCAATTTTCAGTAGTTTCTGCATAAAAAAAAAAAACCGAACGCTATTGGAAACATCCAGTTGTGGCCATCCAAAGCTGTAGCCACGGCTAGTTGCCCATTCCACTTGCCAGTTAGATGTGTCGAATCTATACTTATGTATGGTCTACAACCACTAAAATATCCATCAATACAAGGCTTGAGTGCAATGAAGAATCTATTGAAGTATACTTCTCCATCGACATTCTTAGTGTCAATTTCAACAACGGAGACCCGTAGCTCAATCTCAGCCTTGTAGCTATAAAGCAATTGAAAGCTTTCTTCCCAAGTACCATATAGGTTACGCATTGCCTTTTCTCTCCCCTTCCGTACCGTCCAATAGGTAAGTGTGATACCGAAGTCCTCTTCCAACTTCTCCAGTAGTTCTGCGGCACTCGTTTCAGGCATCTTCCTCAATATAGGAAGTGCCTATCAGCAATCCAACTCTGAGACGCCATACTAGACGGTTTCCTGCTGCTAGTTAAACATTCGTGCTCAGTGCCTCAGTCCCTACATTAGTCACCTGCAAATAGAAGTAAAGTAAAGAACAGGTAAATATAAGTACAAGTAATAACAAATAGACCAATAATAAAAACCATTAGCTGGCGACAAGATTAGTACCATGATAACTCCCTCGTGTTGCACTTTTCTAGCTTTAATCTTCCACGTACATCCTTCAGCTTTACAAAACGCCCTCAAACCTACCCGGATCAGATCTAAGAGTTCCTATGTCAAACTCCCCCATGATTGCATATTGTTTTACTGCTACTCTAAATACCTCCATGGAAGGGAATGTGATGCCTTCCTCCATAATTAGGTTATCCATGTCATAATCAATGTTCTCTTCCTCGGATACATGATCGTCAACTGGAATGGCTGCACCTTCAGTGTCAACATCTTCATAAGCCGTTTTGTCCACGACATCAATATTAGCTCCATGTGCGCTCGTAGCATCAACAGTTATATGATTCAGGGCCCTTTTGTTTCAGCTTTTGAGAGCTTTCCACACAAAAAAGCTGAGCAAACGAAACAAAAGGGTCGGCTTCGCGTTGGGCTTTTCCCAACGCAGCTCCCTTTCCTTCGGATGGAAAAAAGCACCTCCTGAGGTGCTTCCCGAGCTTCCCAGCTAACCATCCGAATGGGCATCCAACTGTGGTCGTTTCGTTCTGTTTATATTACACGAAAACTGCCACCCACGAAGGAACCCAGGTTACCCAGCCCGAGCATAATTTCTTTTTTCCCCTGTCAAACCAAGCGAGCAGAGGGATAGGGTTCCTCTCGATGCCCGTACCCGCGCCCCCACACCAACTCGCCGCCGGCCGCCGCCGGCCTGCGCCCCCCGCCGGCGACTGCTCCGTCCTCGACGCCCCGGACCGCGCCGTCCTGACCGAGCTTGCCGTCGACCGAGCTGGTCGTTCTGGGCCGTCCTCGATCGAGCGCCCCGCCGCCGTTCAGCTTGGTTTGAGGACAAATCCGGCCGAGCGCTTCCCATTTTCTCCATTATTTCGTGCTTCCAATTTGTTATTCGATTTGTACCGAGTGTATGCGTGAAGTCGATCTGTACATGAGTGATGCTTGATTCGATTTTGGCCAGCCGACCCCGTGATTCGATCTGTACACGAGTGATGCTTAATCTATTTTTGGCCGGCCCTGCTTTGTGCTCTGTGAAGGGCGTTTCAGACAATTCCACAATCTACAGTCAGACAGCCAGCTGGTTTGGCAAAGACTGCCACTCAAAAAAGCAGCTTCTCCTAGACAGCAGCTTTCCTACACAGCACCCACAGCCAGCCCAAACAAAAGGGCCCTCAACGTAGTGGCTTCCATTGGTCTCTCATTCTCGTCCCTCAAACCAAGGAAACTGAACATATGATCCTCTGCCATAGGAATATTAAATCCATCATCATTTTGTTCAACGACAAGACTTGACCAGTCCACAACCGCACCCGTTGCCGAAGCGTCCGACATGCCCTAAGCAACACAAAATATTTCAAAAGAAATTAACAAATTATTGCATCTCAATAATGTGATATGTTTACACAAAAAAGTGTGATATTTAAATAGTAGTTGTTGTCCTTTGGCAGATAAAAAGACATTCGGGCAAATTAGAATTTTTATGTGCAAGTATGCACGCGTATGTTGTATAGGATTCATATGCATACAAGCATGCATGTTTTGCCAAGCTAATTAGTCCGACAACAGTCAACTCCAATTAGAACATTCATGGAATCGACCACTAGATGCAGATACGTTTTACATCAGAAAATCATCAGCAGTTCATTCTCTTGTCTCGTACAGCAGTATTAGAAGAGTAGACCTTAACTGGATAGATCGGAGACGAGGTATACGCGCACGGCACCGGGCAGCGGCAAACGGCGTCGGTGTCGGCGTCGGCCACACGGGTATGTACGTACGGCTCCAACGACGAGTAGGACGGAGACAGCGCCGGTGCGGCGGCAGCGGTGCCACCAAATGGTGGCGGCGTAGGCGGAAGCAGCAGCCGCGTACGCAATGAGCTACGACCTAAGGTTTCTGATCATATCGAGTACTATTTTTTATGTACGGAGGATAGATCAATGCTGGCCTCTTTTATCATTTTGCACTAGAAATATTTATTTTTGCTTTCAAGTCCATATTGGATATTTTACCAATTTACCTTCAACTTTGGGTACATGATCCAAGGCCGGTCAACACTATTGGGTAAAACCAATTTTCCCATTTATATGACAGTTTACAGTTTGGCACATAGTAAAAAGAAAACTACAGTAAACCTGACCAATTACTATCGGTCGCAGCGTTTGCCAGGGATCAAAGTTTAATTTCAAAGGATTGGCAGGGGCCGCGCGGACGCGTACCCCCTCTAGCACAAATTATGACGTCCACTCTCCCACTTGGGGAGATGGTAGGCCAGCGCGCCGCACCAAGTGCAATGTGGGCCACTAGCCTAGGCCACGAGACTTGCTGATCTCCCGTCGACCCCGTCCAGGTAAGTATCGAACAACGCTGGACCTCGCCCTCCCCTTATAGCGCTCCCTCCCGGTCGATGCCCCTCGGCTGGGCGAGGTGGGACTAAACCAAACCATAGAAACCCCGGTCTGCAGGAAAACTAATTTCCAGTGGGGTAATTTCTAGTGGGGGATGAGTTCACTTTGTTCCATTGGAAAAGGTGACGAGGATATGGCCTCCGGGTATTCTCATGAAGGTATAATGCGGCCCATTATGGAGGCGGCCCATCAAGATTAATGAAGCCCAAGAGCAAGCACGCATGTAAACCCTACCTGGCTACCTATATAAAGCCAGGTAGGGGCACCCGAATAAATAGGCCACAGCTAGACACAACACCCGCCGCCTAAGCTTCTAAGCCGACCGCCACCATGTAATGATCATAGTGACTTATAGCAGGATGTAGGGATCCTCCACCGAGGGGACCCGAACCTGGGTAAACTTCGTGTTTGCAATCTCGCTCCCGGAATCTTCTACGCCGCCTAATCCACCTCTCGTAAGCTACCCCGTGTAGCATCTGTCGTGATAATCCCACGACAAAAGGATTGGGTCGAGCAAACAAGGATCGAAAGCTGAGCTCTTCCTAACCGTTTCTACACTATGTATAGGGAAAGAAAGAGGGGAGGTAAAGTCTACTTTCAGACAAGACGGTGGGGAAAAGGACTTAGCCTACCTTACTGAGGTAGTCGATTGGAGAAGAGCTACGTCAACGCAGCACTTAAACTCATCATCCCGAGTTTTACGAATCGGTTTTAAATCATCACATATATAAGGTTTGGCCTTACTGGACCAAACAAATTCAGCAGAATAAACATCGTTTTCATCACCGGAGTCGGCATTATGATCAATGGTGTTAAGTTGGCTCCTGCTCATCTAATGCGAGTCTTTGGTCTCGTTAACTCGGCTTTCATGAGCCGGAGCTCTCTCTTGGACTTGACCAACAAACAAGAACTCATATCCTTCTATATTCTCTTTTAGATAAGACCTCAACCCGTTAAAAACTAAGTCGGCCATATCTCTCTCAGTTATCGCCAAACTATAACACCAGTTTCTCGTGTTTCTAATTCTCTTGACATAATCGGATACCGATTCATCATGTTTTAGCTTAACTTATGTAACATGGGTGAACTTTAGTTCTATTTCATCGGCAAAGAAGTTCACATGAAAATTTTGCTCTAGATGAAACCAGGTGTGTATAGAGTTAGGAGCTAAAGCCAAAAACCAGGAAAACGCAACACCAGTTAAAGACAACAAGAACAAGCAAACTTTGATGTGATAATGATTAGCTTCGCCTAACTGAGCCAAATATTGACTAATGTGTTCCCATGTCGACTTGTTATCCACCCCATTAAATTTTAAAAACTCAGAAACTCTGTAGCCAGGCGGATAAGGTTACAGATCAAAGTATTCAGGTTATGGTTTAACGTAGGTCCTATGTTTAGGCATAACCCCGAATTTATCATAAGCTATTTGGTGCAATTTCTTCCTGAACTCGACCATCAAATCGTCCATATTAGCCGATTGAGCCAGCACAAAAGGAGAACTGGCCACAGAGCTGGCTTGCATCCAAGGAGCCGAATCTGGGTTCGGCATTGACTCACGTCCCAGAAGCCGCACCGTTGGTTCCGGCTGACCTGCCGGCTCAGGTGAACTCTAGATAGGAGTCGGACACTGTAGTGCATTGACAAGCCGGTTTTCCTTGTACTACTCCATCGATCATTTTTCCGATTTTTGGCCCTGGATCGTGTTTTTCTTAGTCTTTTCATGTTCTACATAAGATCATAGACATTGTTTGTTCCTTGCGAAACATGAAACTGAATTTCGGCTAATTGGTCGGGAGAAAAGAGACTGTTGCTTATGGCGGGTTTGTCGGTGTTGACGTCCAGAGGCATGAACTCCGGCTCCTCGATCGGCGAAGTTACACCCTGCCGATTTATCTTAAAGCTGGCCCAAGTACAACCCTTCATCTTCTTGCTCCCGCTTGAGCCGTAGCGCTTCAAACTCCTCGCTTCACTTTTTATTCCACGCATCCAGGCCCTGGCGTTGTGACTTTGACAAGTCCTTAAGAGTCGGCTTGATGATGTTGTCGGTGGTGATGGCGGACGGATTTGTAGCCTTATAACCGTTCATCATTGCCCGATTTAGGTTTGAATTCATCCTCGACGGAGTCGCCAAAAAGTGTGTTGCGCTAAAAATGCGTCACATGAACATGTCCTCGTGTACCCCCGGTGCAAGGGGAGATATTCCGCAACTCGCCCCGCGAGAGGCGGGTTTACAGCGTGATAGGCAAGACAGCAAGTCGGCGCTTTTTGGAACCAGAAGCCCCAGATCCTCGAGAGGGACCCCGTCAGAGGAAGCTGACAACGATTAGCTGAACCCAGCCAGACTTGGCTGTTCCGAGGTTCGGTTGTCGATATTCGATGAACTCACGTGAAGTCGCCGAATAATGGAAGCATGAACAAGGGTTTGAGGGTAAAAGTAGGGTTTGTATTGATTTTTGATTGTTTGCTTAATTTCAATCGGCCATCGCCTCTCACATATATAATGAGACGGCTGGACTTCCTATACAAGCGTTCGACTTGTACAAGATTACAATTCCTAGTTTAAGTTGAACTCTATCTCTAAACTAGGCAAAGAGTCTTGGTCGGCTTCGTACTGGATCCGGACTTCAAGCGTCTATCTCCGGCTCCTTTTGGAAAGTCGCCTTCTGTCCTTCCGTGTTGACCTCAAACTTGACCTGTCGTGTGGAATCCGGCTTACTCTTTGGGCTTCCAAACATCAATCAACCCCACGTCTGCCCTCCCTGATGCGACTTCTGGAACCTTCAAGAAATCTGGGTCCTGTCCTCATCGGGTCCCGGCTCAGCCGGGTCCTGGCTTTGTCGGGGTAGCTTTGCCGGGTTCCTGGCTTTACCGGGTCTTGTCTACGGTTGTTTCTCTCCGGGTCGCCAATTCTTTCCTTGGTGAGTCTTGAACCTGCGACCTGTCAAAAAACGAGTGCTAACACAAGCCATACAAGAAGAAACTGATGAAGCACCTATTGACACTTGGGAACACATGAAATGTTAGATGTGAGCAAACACTATACTTGTGACCTCTTCAAGAAGCTCCAAGAACTCAAGCAAGGCACAAGGACTGACTTCAAGGAGATGGAGACCATACTTATTTCTCTCGTAGTCTCGTGAGTAAGATAACTTAGAAATACTTTCCACAGAATGGACCTATGCGTTTGCAAGTATCAAGCCCATCACACAAGGTTCATCTAGGACCAAAGCAACTTCGTCAAGCACGTCAAGACGTCGACCACCTTATTGAAGGTACTGATCGGGACTCCATTGTGGGGATCCTCTTGTAACACCTTGTACACATCTTGTAGCGACGCTATGAATAAAGTTAAGGAATCTTCATTTAAATCATCTTTGATTCAGTGTTGTTGACTCGTGCGTCCTACCAGACAAATAAACTCTCTTTCATATCTCCGGAAGCGAGATTGCCGTGGGATCCTAAAAGCCATACTTTGACAATAATTGAATAATTTTGGAAGCGGGTCTGCTCTTACAAGCATGGCCCGACGATATACTTATCTTAAGTTCATATGAATATGATGTAGTCTACACGAAAGTGTCGTTGGAGTTGCTTCTCATCAAAGGCTTGGTGATAAGGCTTTTGCCGGTGCGGCGGTAGTGCTTCCCCTACTTGGAGAGATAATCGACTGGGCACGCTCGAGTCCAATTTGTGGGTTTTCAAAGTACAATTATAGAAAGGACCCTAATATAAGCAGAAAATACAAATATGCCCTTGCAATTTGCAAAAGGCACCCTAAACAAGAATCACCCAACTAGGCTCGCGGAAGCCCTCACTTAGTTTACGCCCTTTTGCATGGTTCACCGGCAGAGCCCACGCCACCATTTTTTCCCTTTAGAGCTCTCCGCGTCGAGAAGGTTCCAGGGGAATGCACAGCTTAGCAATGTTTTTGTTGGTGGGGCAAGATCGGTACGGTGGTGGTAAGAGCGGTGAAAGTACAGTTATAGAAAGGACCCTAACATAAGCAGAAAATACAAGTAGGCCCTTACGATTTGCAAAAGTCATCCTAAACAAGAATCATGCAACTAGGCCCGCGGAAACCCTCACCTAGTTTATGCCCTTTTGCATGGTTCACCGGCATCACGTGCGCCACCATTTTTTCTCTTTAGAGCTATGTGTCGAGAAGGGTGGGGCAAGATCTGGGGGTAAGAGCGCTGAAAGTATGATTATAGAAAGGAACCTAACATAAGCAGAAAATACAATTAGATCCTTACGATTTGCAAAAGGCACCCTACAAAAGAATCACACAACTAGGCCCGCGGAAACCTTGGGTAGTTTACGCCCTTTTGCATGGTTCACCGGCATCACCCGCGCCACCATTTTTTCCCCTGGGCTCTCTCCGTGTCGAGGGAGGGGGAGGGGCAAGGTGTGCAATGTATGGAGTGTAGAAGATCATGCAGGATGGGAGCATCTTATCTTCAGCAGGCAAGGAAGGAGGCATGTGCGTCCACCCACCAGCGGGTTAGAGAAATAAGTTTGGCAGTGAGGGCGAGATGTGACTTCGGTGGCAATTTGCCGGAAAATAACCACAAAATAAAAGTAATTCACAAAATAAACGTCCGGCGAAACTATTTCACAAAATAACCTTTTCAAGTAGCGCCCAACACTTAGGCGCTATGGTATGCTATGTAGCGCCTCAAACCAAGGCGCTACTCATCCTGCCAACGTGGCGGCTATGGGCCCCACATTTGGTTGTGTAGCGCCTTAGCGTAAGGCGCTATGCTACATAGTGTAGCGCCTTGGGCTAAGGCTTTACACTAGGACTTAGAAATTTTCGGCCAAAATTTGATAAAAAATTTAATATTTTCAGAAAAAATTGAAAAAATTCCAGTAATTCAAGTCCATATATATAAGCAATTGGGGAAAGTTTGAACCAATTTGGGTGGGTGAATTGAGAGAAACATTGATTTGAATGTTCAGTTTCAATTTTTAGCCGAAAATTTAAATTTCCAGAAAAAATTGAAAAAATTCATGTAATTCAAGTCCATATATATAAGCAATCTAGAAAAGTTTCAATCAACTTGGATGGTTATATTGAGAGAAATATTAATTTTAATGTCCAGTTTCAAAGTTTAGCCGAAAATTTAAAGTTTTCATAAAAATTGAAAAAAAATCTGTAATTCAAATCCATATATATAAGCAATCTTAAAACACGCGCGCAGAACATATTTGCAAACAATATAACTTAAATCTATCTAATTATATACTCATATATTGAAAAGAAAAAAATTGACTATATAAATATTTCTAGAAAATATAAATTCATTCCCTCTAACTATAGATTAAATTCAAATTAAATTTTAGCTAAACAAAATATACAAATTAGAACTACAACCTTTGCTTAAAATATATATACCACATCTAAAAAAATAGATAAATTATTACAACATATTCTCAGCAAGGACGCGGCGTGCCGTCGCGCCAAATTTACCTAGTAGCACTTAAGGTGTAAACCTCTACAAATGTCTATGCCCATGGATTGATGTATTGTGCCAAATGTTTGGTCTCACTATTAAAGGAACTCGGGATGTCGAAAAAATCTCTCAATCCACCCATCTAAATTGATTGAGACTTTTTAAGATTGTTTATATTTATGGATTTGAATTACAGAATTTTTCTAATTTTTATGAAAACTTTAAATTTTCGGCTAAACTTTGAAACTGGACATTAAAATTAATGTTCCTCTCAATCCACCCATCCAAGTTGATTGAAACTTTTCCATATTGCTTATATATATGGACTTGAATTACATGAATTTTTTCAATTTTTTTCTGGAAATTTAAATTTTCGGCTAAAAATTGAAACTGAACATTCAAATCAATGTTTCTCTCAATTCACCCACCCAAATTGGTTCAAACTTTCCCCGATTGCTTATATATATGGACTTGAATTACTGGAATTTTTTCAATTTTTTCGGAAAACATTAAATTTTTTATCAAATTTTGGCTGAAAATTTCTAAGTCCTAGTGTAAAGCCTTAGCCCAAGGCGCTACACTATGTAGCATAGCGCATTACGCTAAGGCGCTACACAACCAAATGTGGGGCCCATAGCCGCCACGTTGGCAGGACGAGTAGCGCCTTGGCTTGAGGCGCTACATAGCATACCATAGCGCCTAAGTGTTGGGCGCTATTCAAAAAGGTTATTTTGTGAAATAGTTTCGCCGGATGTTTATTTTGTGAATTACTTTCATTTTGTGGTTAGTTTCCGTCAAATTGCCGACTTCGGTGGCAGGCAGCATCTGTGTGTCTGGTTTTCCTCTTTCTTTTCGGCGCAACGTGGTACGTGGTGGTCTAGTGCGTGGGCACATTTACGTGGTGGTGCGTGCCGTGGACCTAGCTAGGGCGTTTTTCCATGACGTCATCATCATCGTCAAAGTCCAAAACTAAAGCCCGAGCCTGAAGCCGCCTCCCCCACCTTAGAATCTAGATCTGGCTCTCTCATCCCCGTCCTGCCATCGCCCGGCCGGCCGGCCGGCGGAGCACCTTGCCGGCCGGCCATGCACGCTTCCATGCAGCCGTCCGTTGCCTCTCCCTCACAAGTAGTGCATGGCATGGAATTGCCGATGGATCCATCGACCTGCAACAAGCTAGGTAATTAAGGTAATGTTTCCCCTCCTCTAATCATTCTTCCCCGGCCCCTAATCAATCAGTCAGTCTCTAATAATTTCTGCATCTTGCAGCCGCTGCTAGGGTTCTTGGCGTAGGATGTTTAGAACGCGAGGAGCTCTGCCTTTGAAACTACAAGGAAGATGGACATTTCTTCGAGGAAACTACCAGTGTATAATTAAGCTAGTAGGTTGCTTTTACAGGATCTTAGGTGTTGCAAGTATTTTGCTTGTACACACACATATGCAATTCCTATATAAGACTTTTTTGTAAGTTAAATAGGCGCCGTAAAACTTGTTCTGTTATCCTTTAATAGTGGAACCCGGCTTCATGTTGAAGTCGTAGTATATACTGGGATGGAGGGAGTAATACATGTCACATTTTGAAGCATCCTATCACAGCTCCTATTGTAAGCACATGTCCTCCTCACCAGCAACATATCAATAATTGTGAACCTGCCTAAGTATATGAGATTAAAACGAATTTGCATATTTACTTATTTTTAGGGCACTTGATGTTATTTATATATGAATAACATGAAAGAATTAACAGGTGCATTCCCATCCTTTTACCATGCCTAATAACCCCTTTTTGCATTTTCAACAAGATCATGTTGGATTTTTTATTCGAGCGATCCGCAACCATAATATATACATGGAGTCGAACAACACATTTAGGACAAAACTAAATACTGTCGTCGTCTTCTTGTTCTTCATTTAGTGTTGCAGATACATCACATTCTGAAGCATCCAATCCTAGCTCCTATGGTAAGCTCACAAACTCCTCATCATCAAAATATTTATAATTGTTCCTACCTAAGTGTATATGAGATTGAAATTCCTCTCACCATTTTGTTGTTGTTGCATATTTACTTCTTTTTAGGGTACTTGATGTTAGTTATATATAAAATAACAACTTCAAAGGATTAGCAGGTGTATTCTTTTATCATACCTAATGTATAACTCATTTTGCATTTTCAATAAGACCATGCTTTTTTTTTCTTCGGTCGACTCGCAGGCAAAATAATATACATGGAATCGAACAACATATTTAGGACAAAACTTAATATCTTGTTCAACTTCTTCATTATGTGTTGTGTTGCAGATACATCACATTTTGAAGCATCCTGCCTGGCAATTCTAGCTCCTATGGTAAGCATCATCAGAAATACATTAATATTTGTTCCTACCTAAGTATATGAGAATATGAGATTGAAATTCCTCTCACCGTTGGGAAAATTAGTCTGCTTCACTTAGAAATGTCGTTTTACTGATTTACCCGTGTGCCCCTCTAACTCAACCCAAATCTTTTTTTTCTCTATTGAAGAAGGTTGTTCTTACCTCAATCTGGAATAATTAGCTCCTGTGCCTAGCTATTCTTATTCTTGTTCTTCATTCCGTGTTGCATATATATCACATTTTGAAGCAACTATATCACATTCTGAATCAACCAGCCTGGCAATTCTAGCTCCCATGGTAAGCATATATACTCCTCATCAGCAAAAATATTAATAATTATGTGCCTACCAAAGTGTATGAGATTGAAACAAACTTGCATACTTGCTTCTTTTTAGGGTACTTGATGGTATGTACATAAATAATAATAACTTGTAACTCCTTTTTGCATTTTCGACAAGATCATATTAGCTTTTTTTTATTTCGATCGACCCGCAAGCATACTAGTATACATGGAGTCGAACAATATAGTTAAGACAAAACTAAATCTCGTCGTCTTCTTCTTCTTCATTCTTTGTTGCAGATACATCACATACCCTTCTACGGTAAGCATATATGTACTCCTCATCAGCAAAATATTAATAATTGTTCGTGCCTAAGTACATGAGATTGAAACAAAATTGCATGTCTACTTCTTTTTAGGGTACTCGATGTTATTGATGTATATAATAATAACTTTAAAGAATTGACAGGTGCATTCCCATCCTTTTATCATACCTAATTTATAACTCCCTTTTGTGTTTTCAACAAGATCATGTTAGTTTTTTTTATTTCGATCGACCCGCAAGCATAATATAGACATACATGGAGTCAGAACAACATATTTAGGAGAAAACTTAATCTCTTGTTCTTCTTCTTCATTATACATCACATTTCGAAGCATCGACAATCCTCTCCTATGGTATGTCATCAGCAAATTGGTCTTACCTAAGTGTGTATGAGAAAATTGGTCTGCCTCTGATAGAAATGTTGTTTTACTGTTTTACCCATGTGACCGTCTAAGCAAACCCAAGCTCCGCACACCCCTCCAGTCCACCGCTCCGCACACCCCACCTCCCGACGCAGAGCAGAGCGCAAGCTCCGACCACCGCCCCGCACACCCCTCCCCGCGCCGGCGGCCAACAGCGCATCCCCGAGCCCGGAGGAGTGGAACGACCGACCTCCTTCCCTAGCGAAAGGAGCCCCGTCGGCATGGAGAGGGCCCCTTTGAGAGCCCCAAACCCTAGCCGGAGCGGCCTGTGACCTCGCCGCCGCCGCCGCCGGCCGCGGCACAAGGTCGACGCCGGGCCCGTGCTCGTTCCGGCGCCCAGTCTCCTGTGCTCTTCTCTTGCTCGCCCTGGACGCCCTGTTGCTGCTCTTTAATTTTGGTAATTCTTCTGCTACGTTGTGTATGAGCATCTTCTCAAGACAAGGCCTTATGTTGTTTGTGGCTTCTGCAGGATCGAACCAGAAGTTCCTAGTGCTCGGGGCTAACAATGGGGAGAGGCAAGTGGAGGAAAAAACATGAACAGGAGAGTGGGAAGCGGAGGGGGAGGCATGCCCTGGGGTCGGATGAGGAAGGGGAAGGAGGTGGGCAGGAGGAGCAGCGCGTGGCAGCGGTTCTTATAGTACCCAAGGAGCGCAAGGGTGGCTGTGGCAAGGGGAAGCTTGCTGATGAAGGGGATCCAGACACCAAGGCCAGGAGAAACGCAAAGAAAGATGCCACCAAACTAGTGCGTGATGCAATCGAGAAGCAACGCAACTTCATTGTAAGCTCCTTTCTAATTTTGATGCTAATTTTGACCAAGCTTAGTTAGCCAGCCTTTGATAACACACGTTTAAAGTAATCCAGCCAACTTCAGCTCCATTGCACATGCTTGTTTGAAGCTTATTTTAGCTGGCTTTGATAACACATATGTCAATTAATTTGGCCAACCTCAGTTTTTTCGCTGTTCATACAGAAATGGTTGTTTGTTTTCACTTTAGTTCATCTAAGTTCGGACCCAGAAGTAAATGTCAGATCAGCAATATAAATATGGCCGCTTCAACTTTTGTTCATCTAAGTTTCGAATTCAAGAAGGAATAGCAAATCAGCAATAAACAATGAAAAGCCAGTCGTATATAAGCAATAAACAATGGTATCCACAAAGGTTAAGAGAAGTTAGCATATGGAATATAACAGAATATCAAAGAAGCTGTTGTTACATAGATCACTTCCATCTCTCTTGTGAAATTTATTAGGAACTATCTGCTGCATTCGATTGATGAATAAAATCCTCATGCTTTCATTAAATTCGAGAATATTTTTATGCTTTGATGTGTCATGGTTATGTTAGCCTCTCTCTTACACATTACCTTGTTGTTCTCTAGAAAATTCCCAAGTTCACTTTGAGGATCGTTGCTGACAACAAGAAGCTGCAACTAGCAATACAAAAATTCTTTAGTGAAAGATATGTCAGTTTAAGAGGTGTGCAATCAACAGACTGTCGAAATGTTCCAGTGACCCCACCACATTATTGCAAGGGCGATGACGAGTCGGACGATGCCAATATGCGTATCGATGAGATCGCGTATCACATCCTTGTGTTTGTTGGTCTTAATGAAAACTTGTAGCCGTTGGAGGCATTGGTTCAATATCATGATGGCTACATAACTGCCATCAGGCCGCAACCAACGGATGACGCAGAAAATGATGGATGGTTTGCCTGCTCAGATGTTGATCTTCCTGAGGATTTGTTTGGTACGAGGAACTGGAAGATGAATTATGATACCGGCTACTCTGATCAGTAAGTTGCATAGATGATTCTATCTGTTTCTCGTTAAGACGTGACTCTCTTTTCTACCTTCAAGAGTCTGAGTTAGAAATACCAGTTTGCTACCCACCTTTCAATTATGTCAACTAATTATGTGATCATATACAGGCAGAATATAGAGATGGGCAACGGGTCATTGGACAAGATGGTGAAGGTTTTACTTGGTATAAACGAAGCGAATTGCAAGGTGAAGACACCAGAAAGGGAGCGCATGCTGAATACACTCAAGGTGTTCGGCGGAGAGATCCAACGCATTGCAGCCATATTGAGGTTTTTCCTGGTCAATGTGGACTCTGACCCTTGGGTGCCGCTTAATGGTTTATCTTTTTGGACGAACCATTGGCGGAAATTGGGTGATGCAATCTTGCATCTCATTCTGGCTTTGCTGGCAGAGGAAGTGAATGTACGTGGGAGCATGAAAGACGCACTTCTGATTGAAGGAGGTCTTCGAAAGGCTGCAGCCATGCGTTGCCTCAAAGGTTTCAAGGGTAAGAATATTCCCGTGACTGTGAAGGGCTTCTTGGATTCCATACCTCATGGGCTGTTGCGTCGTATGATGCCCGCGGCCTTGGAATACTGGAGCGGTCACAAGGAGCATCTTATTGCGGAGGCCTCGAGTGTTGCTGCGAGAGAAGAAGAGAAGCTTTCGTTGGAGAAAGATGGGAGCAGCTCGAGTGTGGCTGTGGCAGAAGAGGAGCTTTCTCTGGACCTTCTCCTCACCTATATCATGCTAATCAAGTACGAGAATACGTTGGTGCCCGAGTTGATAATGCGCAGGACAGGAAACAGTAGTGCATTTGAAGGTGGGTGAGTTTAGTTTGGACTAAAACCACTCTAACCTGAACAAGTCTTGATGATAGATGTTTCTTTTTCAGTGAAGTTGTTGATGGAGGATGAGGAGGAGGATGAGGAGGAGGATGAGGAGAATAAAGAGGAAAAGAAAGTAGTAGATGCTTGATATTCAAAAACATGAGAGGTAACCATCTAAGCATGATAGACTGTCTTTGAAGTAACCATCTATCTTTTGCTGACTTGTGAAAAATATTTTGTTTCGTACAGAAATGTGAGTTGTTTAGAGATGAAGGCTGCAACTAAAGGGAACAAGGCTGAAACTCACATTATCAGGTGTATGTTTTTGTAGAGTGGCTATGGTGATTTATTTATTTAAGATGAAACTGAGGTAGCGGGTTTAGTTTTATGCTGGGATGTTAGCGACTTGCATACTCAAACTCTCTGCTCCAGTCTTGGCTAGCTAGCCACGTACTCTCTGCTCCTGACAAGCCGTCAAGCTTGGGATTTGTTCAGCTCGTCACAATGCTATTTTTTTAAATCTTACTTTAGATGCTCCTCCTGTTATCATAGCATGCTCATTCATCTGGGACTCAGAAAATTAAGCGCACACCAAACCTCGGATGCCCCTCCTGTAACGCTCATTGTTCTGGGACTCGTGTGTGGCAGTTAGTTACAAGAGATACCATGAAAGAAATGAACAGTCGCATGGAAAATCACTCTATTTCTTGTACACATTTCAGCAAACACTTGGTACGCAACCGAAATATCCTGGTACACAGCTCTGATCAGTTACTGATATTTACAAAGGAGGAAGCTACAATACGAAATGCTCTGATTAGTTACTGATATTTACAAAGGAGAAAGCTACAATACGAAATACGTATGCTGATAGCTGTGACATTACCACCATTTTCATGTTTTACAAAAAGAAGACATTAGTGGCGTTTTGTAACCCAGGCTACATGTACCCCTTTATGTTGAACATTTGAAATACAACTTTTTTTTTGTAAAAATGCTGTGTGCGGAAATTTAAAATATACCGTATTTTGAGATTTTTAAAACTTTAAAATATTGTTTTTAAAATATGCATCAAGATGTTACCCGAGCTACAATTTTGCCTTTTTCAGATCTCTATCCCAATGCTTGGAGCATCTCCACGAAGCTCCCAAGTGCTCTATTGGGAGCGCCGGCACAGCTTGCCCGGCTGCTCCCAACCCGCACTCCCAATAGACCTCCCAATTCCCAAGTAATTCCCACCAGTTGTCGAATAAGAAGCTCAACTCGTCCATCCAACACCTGCGGAACAACAGACCGAGAATGGTTCACCTCAACGGCACGAGAAACAAAAGTTTATTAGGCTACCAACAAACACAAACTATCCGGGGACGGTGGTGTCCTATAAGTAACCAAGAATCAATAACCAAGTCTTGCATAACATCTAAATTGCAAATCTTCCAAAGAAAAAAAAAAGACATGTTTCATAGCGATTGAGAGGGATACGCAATGAACATCGCACACTAGCTCCGAAGAAGATAGCATGAGCAAATAAATAAACATAAAAACATTTGTTGGTCTCAGTGAGACCAAGAAGATGCTTTTCTTCACACAAGTCCTGTGCTATTCCGTTTTATTATTCTCAGTAAACAACTAGAGTAAGCTTCAAACCATATTTAAAAAATGGATGTTTATCCAATGTTTTCTGCAGGTGGATCAAGCTGTGCTTTCGCTCTCAGATGTAACACACATTTGATCGTTCATTTGGTGTTGTACATGTTTTAGATAATTAAGCATCAGTAACCATGTTAATTTTTTGAAGCGCCATGTGGACATTCAGTACAATAATTATTATTACCAGCAACTGGTATCGTGTGCCAAATAGAACCTACAGAACATAGTGCCACAGAGAAGCTCACATAAGAAAAAGGGTGGTACGAAGCATTAAAAAGATGTTGAGGACCTAAAATCATCAATTCCTAAAGTAGTTCATGTGGTAAATACTGAACAGAGCCAAACCCTAAGTCACATGGGCGTAGAAACATGTCCAACTCATGTTATAATGGAGTTTGTATCAAGTAAAACAAGCATTACAGCAAGACAATATTAACAGGTTTGGCCATGGTGTGTAAATTCAGTTCTTGATGCCTGGATATACATTCCAATATCAAGATGTTAAAATTTTAGATAGCAAGTTCTTCCAAGCCATCAGGATCACCTGCAAGATTGCACCTCGTCACGCTCCATATATCGCTCCGTCTTGTCCTCTCCTATTGCACCAGACCGAGCAGCACAACCTGCACACCACAGAAGAAGACGCTATTAATATCATGTTTATTATTACTGATAATAAACATGATTATTATCGGTTGCATAGAAACCATCTCACTACATTGATAGACAAAGTTGGCAAAGAGCATATCAATATACACGCACATACACAATCTGCTACTCAGATGCAAGGGAGGGGGGGGAGGGGGGGGGGGGGGGGGGGGGGGGGGGGAGTACGGACACTAACATACAAATGTGGTATGTGGATGAAAACGTGAAGCAAGTACTCATATGGCTGTAAGCATCTCCATCAGCAAAGGCACTGGGTATTTTAGTAAAGTCACTAAACATGAAGCAATTAGGAACAGGGCACTAGATTCCGGCTCATGTGTACATAAAGGATGTAAGTAGACAGAGGGATATTTAACATTAACTAAACATGGCACATCATATGCACTTTCTTTCCCAAAGCGAGTGTGCAGTTGTCTATCTATGTAAGTTGACATGATATCATTTACTGCCTTTTCATCGCCATCATAATTATCATTCCATGACAATTCAGAGGCAGGTGCATCTAGAATATAAAGCTTCCTAGTTTCTCTAAGACCACTTCTTAAAGTTTCCATTTTACAAAGCAGGTTATTGTTGACACGCTTCTTATCTATAATGATAGCAAGTTCACTTGGACATGTTCATGATTAAACTGCACTAGTTAAAAACAAAAATATTTAACTAACATGTGCTCCCATTAAAACTGACATTCCTCGTGATGAGTTGTTCAGTGATTCGGAATCCACACTAAATCATGACCAGAATGATGGATACATCTCAACCAATCATAATATAAGGGTGCACTTGAGTAATAACCTTACTAATAACTTGATGCACTTGTCAGAAAGGTCACTAAACATGGGCAATGTTTAGACAACGCATAGTACAACAGGAGGAGCATCACCTAGCTACTCTACTCGAACATGGAGAATCAACAAGACAGCGCCCAAATTAATCGCGTCAACTAGTCCAAACAAAACATGTTGAAATACTATGTGTGTGTGGCTGCTGTAGTAGCCAATCAGTTGCTTTGCCAAAACAAGCTCGATCACACTAGATAATATTTTATGCTCCTGGCTTTTTTTTTTTTTTTTTTAAATCTAGCTATCAACATTCAGGTTGCACCTCCATCATTCAGAAACTTCCATCAGGTGTTTTGGCATAAGGTAACATGAGGTATTTATACCTCCCAATGGTAGAACCAGGTTGATGAAGACCTTGGGTGACGTGGGGCAGCGGCGCCTCTCCGCTCTTTGTCCAGGTGAGGCGACAGGGAAGGGAGGCTCGAGCAGGAGGGCAAACAGCTGTGGTCGACACCCGCCGCCGCCGGCGAGCAGCGCAGCCGCCCAAACTTGTGCTTGTTGTCTTCAACAACGCAAAATCACAAAAGTATTGAGATGCAAATTTTCAAAAAAAAAAAAAAAGATTAAAACACTCGGTGTAAATGACGCTCTCCTGCGACGCGCCGCCGCAGCCACCAAATCCGCCGCCGCTCCCTGCTCCCAAGGTGTGGGGCAGGCCTCCACGAGCTGCCCCCCTGGCTTTGACTCCCCTCGTCGTCCGCTGCGCCTGCGCCCACGCCTGCAGATCTGACGCCGCTGCGTCTGTCCGCCCGCTCCATCGTCCCCGACAGCCACCAGCTGGGGGCGACCTCCGCAACCTCTGTACCTTTCAGCTCCAGCAGCCTGGCTGCGGCTGGGAGGGTCGCCGCGTCAGATTTGATGCCGCCCCCGTCTTCATTGGGGAGGGGCGTCCGGAGCCTGCGCGTGAGGACAGTTGGACACCGACACTGGAAGCGCAGCCAGGGCGTGCACCGGCCTTCCGTTCCCCGGCAATCAAGTTCTTTCGCCCGCGCATTTCATCCTCTAGCCTGACTGAGGCTACAAGGCGCGTCGGAGCTTGCTTTGCTACAAAAATGAGTTTTGCATGATGGTAACCAGCGTTTTGCCATTGATCTCTTTACCCATGCGATCGAAGAAAATGAGTTCAACTTCCTCCTCACCACCATTGGAGCCCATGTACTCGGTACCTAATCTTTAAAACAAACACATGTTATCATTCTAGAAAGAAGGCACCTAAATCATAGTAGCTTAGGGATCAACCTTGGTGACACATCAGTGCAACAAAAATCAGGGTGAGAGCATCAGTAGGCAGGACCGTATGGCACCGACGACTTGTGGCACGTACGTGCTGCAGGAACTGAACCACCACCTCTGTGAAGGGTTGAGCCTCGTGAGTGTCATAGTGCAGAAGAACTTGATATACTGCACGAAATAAATTAATCCAGCATGTATCAGCAACAACGTCAATGATATATGACCAACCAGCATGTATCATCAACAACATCGATAATTTATGAACCTATGGGATCCAAGCAATATATAAGCAAGCACTACTAACCTCGTTATCATAAATGTAGCTTAGCGACTCTCTTTGTCTCAAGGTTGACCTTGGCATTGATCCCATCAGCACTCGTGTGGACGCGAAATATTTTCAGCCACAGGCACCTTCTCCGACAACTTCCTGCAAACACAGTGAAATGTGTGTGAGTAATTTTCATACTCCAAGCACGGGAAACAGAACAACCAAAAGCGCTGGCCCACATTTGACAGTGGTAATCATTTGATAAAACGGCATGGTAAGCATCATTAATATGGCATGGTAGTCAACAGTTACTATACACAGTAGTGCCAGTATAATTTTAGAGCAAACCAAAGTGCTCTTTCATTCATAAAGTTTAACACACATAAAGAGTCTTCAGGAGAAAGGTCTTTCAGTACAACATGTACAAACTATCACAGAGATAGGTAAACATAGACAGTGGAGGCATGAAAATATAGTGCATAGTTAGATAACAAAGCTCCATCGATATGGTATAGATAATTATCAACTACATGGTTTATTGGCTATGAAATTTTCCACTGATACCTACCATCTCTGGTAGACTGGTACAGTTTCATAGTAAATCCATAGATGAGAATTCTTTGGCCAAGATCAAAATTCACTACAGGGTGTTGCCATTCTTGTAGAATACAGCTAAGAAGGTGAAGTATACTACAGGCCGTAATCAATGTTCTAACAAAACAACATTCATCAAACATGACTAAAAGGAGATTTGTGTATAATTAGATAATCCCAGCCAAGACATGATAGTTTGAAGCGAACCACAACATGAACTAAACAACAATTGATGCGTGTATGTACCAAAAGCTATTTGCACACGCTAAATGCCTAGGGATAGTAGCCTAGGGACAGTGATCTTATAGTCCAGATTATGTAGAAAGGAATCTTACAGGTGTCATGGTTAACAAAACTAAAAGCTGAAAGCCTACAACATAACCAAAGGGACGGAGATAATGTAAGAGTGAATCAAAGAGTCATTCGTAAATTCCCAATAGGAAGATGAAGAAAGTAAATTCCCAATAGGAAGGTGAAGAAAGAAAGACACCTTGAAACCTGAAAAGATGGAAGCCAATATTCCATCCCGCCGTGTCTTCTCTACCCGAATACTGGCTTGTAAGAATTGAATCAGGTATATTCGCAACCTCAAGTGCACAGCAAATGAGTGGTACTCGATAGCGTGCAAAAGCACACCAACCAAGGTAACCGGCAACCTGAAATTGTAAACCTGGCTAAAGTTAGTACAGTCAAAATGAAAGAAGAGAAGAAGAAAATTTCACCAGTGGAGGACAACACGAGCAGCACGGTTTCGGTACCAACAGACAGATGCGAGCCCGGACCTGCAGAACAAATCGACGAACGCGTCAGAAAAGGAGCAGAATGGGGAACAGCAGAGGTTCAGATCTGGAAAGGGGATGGGGAAAATGTCTGCACGGACCTCAACCAGCCTCAAATCCGGCAACAGCCATATCATGCAAGCGGGGCCTTGCAGGAGAAATGCGAGGAGGGAGGAGGAGATGGGCGAGGATGGGGAAAATGTCACGGACCTCAACCTGCCTCAAATCCGGCAACAGCCATATCATGCGAGGAGAAATGCGAGGAGGGAGGAAGAGATCGGCGAGGAGCAGGCAGATGCGAGGGCGGAGGAGGAGTTGCGAGGAGCAGACGGGGCGTGGAGGAGCAAATGCGAGTGGGAGGAGGACGGGAAGATAAGGCCGAGGATTGTAAAGGAAGCACCACCCCTCACCGGCGCTGTTGTAGCGCGTCCATCCGTGGACGAATCACCGGAGGGCACGGCAGTACGGCGGGGCGCCCAAAAGTCCACCACGGGCACATCCCTGTCGTCGAATAACTCTGCACGGCGCGGGGCCTCGAAGTGGCCCCGGCGCTGTAGAGCCTCTCCGCCGACGCCTGGTTCCCGCAACTCCGGCTTGCTCCCATGCATGGCTCAGTCCGGCGATGCTCTGTCCAGGCCTCTTGGGGGTAACGTGGTGTTCGTCTCCTCGCTGGTGCTTGGCAACCAGACCGCACACCTGCAGTGCAGACGCATGCTGCAAACCCTGTGGCTGATGCCATCTTCGTCCGTGACCTCTTCTGTGTCATGCCGCATCGCCCGGAGGCGACGTTTCGCCATCAGCATCCAGTCACGGCGGCCTCAACATGCGGGGTGCACGTCGATCGATCTCGTCGACGGCTTCTCCCCTACTGTACGTGGATGGCTCAATCCCGCCCCCCGCACCTGGTGGACGGAGAGCGGGAGATGCGTGATGATGATCGCTCTTGCCTCTTGGGCGCAGCCAGCGCCTCCTCCGCGGCCGCTCACCTCCTCACGCCCGTGATGATGATCGTGGACGCGACCGCGTTGTACATGGGTGGCAACGGCGGCCGCGATGATGGCGTCTCCCTCCCACCGTCGCCGGCTCGCACCATCCTCCAAGGCACCGACTGCACCACTCCGCTCGGCCCTCTCGCCGGGCCGGGGCTGGCTGCCTTGCCTTCACCGCCGCCACACCCAGCGAGTGCGCCCCCCTCAGCCTTGCTGTGGGCTGTGGGCTTTCACCGTGGCCGCGGCATATACATGGAGCAACACGATGCCAAGTATACATATTCTCTGCGAGAACACCATCTACGCCTACAAGCTCACCCGCCGCCATGATGATCAGGATCATCAGCAGGTGTTCAGCCTGGACCCGCCTACCAAGATCGGCTCCACAACGGGTACGGCCTCCTCACCCGCCTCATGTGCTCCGTACGTCTGGATCAGCCTGGCAGGGCGCGACCCATGCCCGTGCCATGACCTGCACGCCATCGTCACCACCTTCCACCTCCGTGACGACCTGGCTTCCTACGGCGAGGGACCGCCGGCCGGGTAGTCATGGAGCCCGATCCACCACACCAGCAGCTCTGCTTCCTACAGTAAGCATATTAGATTTTCTGAATTCGATCACGTATATATATGTTGGTCACCTCGATTCTCGACTAATCAATCCATGGATGGATGGATTAGGGAGTATGAGGATGGTGAACATAGCTAATCCGCATTACACACAAAACATTTTGATGGTACAGGTTAGATCTGAGCAACTCCAGCCCTCCCCAAGAGGCCCCCCAGGACCACTTTTCGACGCCGGCGGTCCATTATCCTCGTAGTCGTGCCCCCAGAACCCCCAAGGTCTCGTTTTTCGCCGAATTTGGGCCAAATTTTATCGGATGTTCCAGCCTTGGGGCGCCGGCGAAAGGGAAAAAACGCGCGGGCCAGCCCTGTCGGCGAGAGAACGCACATTTCCTCCTCTCTTTCTCCCCGTCGCCGGCACCAACTCCTCCCTTCCGCCGCAAACGCGCCACCAGGATATTCCACCAAAACCACCACCAACCACCGTGACGACACACCCCGCCGTATCCCTCCTCCCCCATCCGCCGCCGCCCGAGGTTTGGAGGTGAATCGCGGGAACCGTCGTCGCGATCAAGCTTCGCGCCCACCCTGCCCGCGAGGTGTTCGACATTTTGCCCCGATGGACTCCGACGATGAGGAGATGCTCGCCGCTCTGCTGGAAGAGGAAGCCGACGCCGCCACCGCCGACGACGAAGAGCACATGCAGATGCTCGACTGTCTGGCCGGACTGTACGCCGCCGATGCATAGCCAAAGCGCGCTGGCTCGGTACCAAAACGCCAAAAGAGCAAGCCACGGCAGCGCGCCGAAGGCTATTGCATGTTGTACGCCGACTACTTCGCCGACGATCCATTGCACGGCGAGAAGACATTTCGACGCCGTTTCAGGATGAACCGGAAGCTCTTCCTGAGGATTGTGCATGGCGTTCGAGAGTTCGACAAGTACTTCCTTTGCAAGAAGGATTGCACCGGCACGATGGGATTTTCCTCGCTCCAGAAGTGCACGGTTGCATTGAGACTGCTTGCATATGGAGCTCCAGCTGATTCGCAGGATGACTATCTGCGCATGGCCGAGTCCACCGTCCTTGAGTGCTTCTACAGGTTCTGCAGGGCCGTAGTGGGCGTGTTTGGACCTGAATATTTGCGATCACCCACTGCAGAAGACACTGCTCGGATCCTAGCCGAGAATAAAGCAAGAGGATTTCCTAGAATGCTAGGAAGCATCGACTGCATGTATTGGAAATGGAAAAATTGTCCATTTGCTTGGCAGGGGATGTACAAAGGGCACAAATGCGGTTGCAATGTAGTACTTGAGGCAGTGGCTTCGTATTATCTGGATTTGGCATTCCTTATTTGGAATGCCAGGATCTAACAACGACATCAACGTCATGCAGTGCTTGCCTGTCTTCTCCAACCTTGTTGAAGGTAATGCTCCCCCGGTGAACTTCGAGATCAACGGGCACCATTACAACAAGGGATACTACCTGGTAGATGGAATCTATCCAAAATGATCCACATTTGTGAAGACTGTGTCAAACCCTATGCCGAATACGGCTCAAGCTTGGTTTGCCAAGTGCCAGGAGGCTTGCAGGAAGGATGTCGAGCGGGCATTTGGTGAGATCCAATCTCGATTTGCTGTTGTCCGGTATCCCGCTATGTCCTGGTCGAAAGATCAGATGTGGGAGGTGATGACTTGTTGTGTGATCTTGCACAACATGATCATTGAGAGCGAGTGGAAGTATCCAGTGGATGAGAAGGAAAAGAAGGTGCCATACTTCAGACAGAGTCCTCTCGTGGGCGAGGATCCGAAGCAGAGCTCGCGTCTGCCTGTACCGACATCATGGACTGTCTACCTTGCAAAGCGTCAGGAGATCCGAGACCCAATAGTTCATCATCAATTGCAGCAAGATCTGGTGGAGCACCTATGAAGGCGCAAAGGCGAGGTCTAGGTTTATGTAATTTGATTTAAAAAACTTGTTTTAAAATATATGAGTTGTTAAACAATTTGTAATAATTTTTCGTCGAACTATTTGATACAAATTTGCTTTAAAAATAATGAATTTGCTATTCTATTATTATTTTTGCCGGAAAATGTCGGGTTGGGGGCGACGCGGCTGGGAATCGCCTCGCCCCCAGGCCGTTTTATTTCGTCGGCGCCCCCAGCCGGCCCAAAAAAACGTCGGCATTTCGTCCTGGGGGGCCAACGGCTGGAGTTGCCCTTAGCTTCAGCGGGCAACCCGGGTGGTGGCTCACTACTGTCTATGGGCCACAAACGCAAGAGGAAAAAGTGTATTTTCTTCAAGAGCTGAAAGATGTCAGGGACTTGCACCTTGTGGCGTGGATAGTGGCGGGAGACTTTAATCTCATCGTGGACGCCGTGGATAAAAACAACTCCAATCTTAATAGGAGGATGATGGGGCGTTTTCGACGACTGCTCAGCGACTTGGACTTGACGGAGCTCTACCTTAATGATCGCCGATACACATGGTCCAATGAGAGGGAAAATCCCACCATGGAAAAGCTTGACAGAGTGTTCGCCTCGTTGGATTGGGAAGGGGCGTACCCTTCTTTTTTCCTCTCAGCCATGAGCTCCAGTGCGTCTAACCATTGTCCTCTGCTGCTCAGCATGGCAATGGAGATGAAGGCGGGAAGGAGATTTCATTTTGAGGCATTTTGGTCAAAAGTTGACGGCTTTCTTGACACAGTCAAGGAAGCGTGGGAATCGGTGTTGACAATTGTGAATCCTTTCAAAAGGATCCAGACAAAGCTTAAAGCGACGGCTAAAAAGTTGACTAGCTGGAGTGACAGATTCATTGGGAACACCAAACTGCAAATTCTTATGGCCACTGAAATCATTCTTAGATTCGACGTGCCTATGGAGTCTAGGGCGTTGACGCCCGCGGAGAGGAACCTCAGGCGCACACTTAAGTGCAAACTGCTTGGGTTAGCCTTGTTGGGGCGATCCATCGCTAGACAGAGATCGAGGATCTTGTGGTTAAAGGAGGGGGCGCGTGCACACGCTTCTTCCACATTTATGCCAGCAGCAGGCGTAGGAAGAATTTTGTGGCGCATCTCAAAGTGGATGATGTGCTTGTCTCTGAGCACGAAGCCAAAGCTAGGGTGGTGGATGATTTCTTCGAGAACCTTCTCGGCTCATCTTCGGAGCGTGGCTTTTCGTTGGATTTGGACTTTAGGCCGTGGGGGGGGGGGGGGGGGGGGGGGGGGGACTGCCGTGGCTTTAGGGCTGTCAACTAGGCTCTGATCACCCTACTGCCAAAGTCGCCGGATGCAATTGAGGTGAAGGACTTTAGGCCGATCAGTCTAATTCACAGTTTGGCGAAGCTGGTGGCCAAGGTACTTGCCTACAGGCTCTTTCAGCACATGCTAGACCTGGTGGGGCCGCATCAAAGTGCGTTCATTAGAGGGCGTTGTCTGCCCGATAACTTCCAGTTGGTTCAGGGGACGGCCCGGCGCCTACACAACGCGCTGATTAGTTCGGTGATGTTCAAGCTTGACATCACAAAGGCGTTTGACACAGTCGACTGGGCGTTTCTACTGGAGGTTCTCACCAAGATGGGCTATGGAGAGCGATGGCTCTCGCGGATTTGTGGATTCCTCTCTACAGGAACCCTCAGGGTGCTTCTAAATGGGAGGGCTGGCGACCTCATCGTGAGTAGGAGTCTCAGGCAAGGAGATCCACTCTCCCCTTTGCTCTTCGTCAAAATAATGGCAGTGCTCAACACCATGCTTGAGAAAGCAGCCCAACATGGTTTGTTGTCGGATCTCGGGGCTAGGGGGTTGCGCCACCGCACGTCCATCTTCGCGGATGACGTGGTCACCTTCCTCAGGCCTACCGAAAGGGATGTGGCGGCTTGTTCCGCCGTGGTTGAGGACTTCGGGGCCTATGGGCTGCACACCAACCTAGCCAAGTGTACTGCGCACCTCATTAGGTGCAACGCGCAACAAGATGCTTGGGTGGTGGAAGGCCTTCATTGTGCAGTGAAGCCCTTCCCATGCACGTACCTTGGGTTGCCGGTAGGTCTGCGGAAACCCACTGCTGCCCAACTCCAGGGCGTGGTGGATGGTGCAGCAAGACGACTGCCGATTTGGGGGCTAGGCTGATAAACCGGGGTGGTCAGATGGCACTAGTAAAGTCAACTCACGTGATGCCCTTCCTAGACCTACCGACAAAGACGTTGAGCGACATCACGAGCCTATGTCGAGGATTTATGTGGAAGGGAAGGAAAGACGTCAAAGGAGGCCATTGCCTAGTGGCGTGGAACAAGGTCGCTTCACCCAAGGAGTGTGGCGGCTTGGGGATCCCAAACCTGAAAATCCTAAACCTTGCCCTCAGGTGCCGTTGGGCGTGGCTGAAACGTACGGACCCCTCTAAGCCATGGGTGTCGCTGAACATCCAAATTCCACGAGAGTCTAAGGAGATATTCGAAGCGGCGACAACGACTATCCTAGGTAATGGAGCTTCGGCTTTATTCTGGACAGACTGATGGTTGCAGGGTCTACGTTTGGTGGACATCACGCCTCACATTCTCGAGGCCGTACCCAAGCGGATAGTCTGTACGAGGACAGTCAGAGATGGCCTCCAGGATGGGGCGTGGGTGAGAGACTGTGGCCCGAACCTCAGTGCTGCAGCCATTCATGGCGAGTCGTCCTCCCAGTCACCAGACATCATCTATATCGATGGACCTCACCAGACGTCATCCCTACTGCTTTTACCCCTCGCCGGAGAAATGGTTGAGCACTCGTCCGGCGAGTCGCCTTCCCAGTCACCAGACGTCATCCCTATCGATGGACCTCACCAGACGTCACTAGATGTCATCCCTACTGCTTTTATTATTAGATATAGATAATGCTTATTACTGCGATGACGTACATTAGGTCTATAATTCAGGGTATAAATCAACTGTATGTTGTTAATATGGGTCGTATGGTATGGTGCGTTAGGTTGATTTCGGTAATTTAGTTCCATTATATTGATTTGGTTGGGTGCTTGTAAGAACTAGGGTTTCGAGAAAGTATTCGGTGAAAATCAGCTTTTAGTGAAAACCACAGAAAAACATTTTTAAAAGTGGACATTGGAGATGGCACTGTTCTTAGACCGATGTTTGTAAGCCGGAATTTAGAAGCCGATTACAAGTCCTGGTTAATTGCGCTAGTCAAGGAGCACGTGCACTGCTTCGCCTTGGAGTATCACGTTAATTTCTTCTCTCGACAGAAACGTCTAATTTGCTGTAGCTGGTAAGGTACTTTGAGATTTGCCAATCCATTATCATTAATACCGTAATTAATGGTGGTAAAATTACCGGTGTTCATAGTTCTTCTCCTCTTTCTTAATTCTTTTCCGATCCCAATCCCTTTCTTTCTCTGATGTGCTGAATCACACCATCTCACCCCATCAGTAGGGCTTCCAACTATTTACATGAGCAAGATTCCTGTGTTGTGTATGTAAAACCAGTTGATCCAGCCCAGACTCCCAGTTCATGTATTAGAAAATAAGAAATTTGATTTTCAAATCATATTTATAGTTGACAGTAAGTGTAAAAAGAAAGGGAAAATACCATGTGATGCTTAATTTGTGATACGATATGTAAATTGGGTATTGCTGGCACAAATCACTACATAATATTGTCGAGGTGACGGAGAAGGGGTGCTGCAGATCCTTGATGTCCTGTGGGGATCTTGCATGTCGTTAAGGCAAATCACCTCACGCACCTCGGCTTGCACTGTTCCGAGATGAGCAGGAGTCGGTCCTCATTCATAGCTGAGTTGGATGACACTTCCACGTCGTCGTACTACCGTTTTCTGATCTTTCAGGTACATGATGTAGCAATTCCTGCTCTTATGTAATCTACTTTCCAAAGATCATAAGGTTCAGATAAATTTTACCGAATTATTCATCTGTACGAATGTAATGGATGGTGAATAGGTCATGGGAGGATATTCTGCATTCTATATTTTTTAGGCTCTTGTTGAATGGAAGGGACAAAAATGAGGCTTATGTGTTTGTTTTACTCGATTTGGTAAATCGAGCTAGGTGTTTAGATCTGTTATAGGATTTTCAGCAAAACTACGAATAGTATAACAGGTTCATGAATCAGGTTGATGTGCGAGTGCTGTGATCTCTAATTTGTAAGTGTTACAAAGTAATCAGTTAACTATCATCCAGGACAATTTTTTAGACTTACACTGCTGCACGACATCATGTGGCCTCTCTTGCCACTGCATGCTGCATTGCTGCTCCCATGGCAACAGAAGTGCCCTCACCATAACCTCAGCGGCGCAGCAGCAATTGGAGTTCTCTTGATGGAAAGCATCCGGTGACAAGAGGCCACGACCCACGAGGTTGTGTTTATTTCTCCTATGTGAGCTTTTCCTCTTTTTTTCCTGTCAGTTCTGAGAAGGCAACGGATGTCAAATACTGTCACCTACATTTTCGTTTCTAAGCAAGGGGAATTTACAAAATGATTTTTTTGAGGTTTCCCTCATTCTTAGCATGCTATAACTGCATTATGATATCTGCAGTTGTTATTGTTATCTAATTAAATGGCAATATTATTTACAAATGAATTGTTTTAGTTCAAAAAACTACTACTAATATGCACGATCATGTAAGGAAAGGGCAGAAAACTCTAATTCCACATCTGGTGTGTTTTACATAATTCCACTGAATTTTTGGCAGACATTTCATATGTCCTTATTCTAATGTTAACAGAGCATGTGGCAGCTCTATGAATGAAGGAAGCGATCGATTGATGGATGCGTGCCGGTGCAGACTTACCGGCGAGGGTGAGGTAGGCGCAGGCGGAGGCGAGCGAGGAGAGGAGTAAGTTGTATGTTGCCTCTCAACAGTGCGAAAAGGCAGATATGGTGTATCTAAAAGGAATAGGTTAACTGGACCCATCTCTTCAGTGTTCACCTCTGAACCCATCTCAGGTTCAGTTTAACAGCATCCCAACCCTCTAGGTCAGCAAGCAAGCAAAGTAGGTTGTACAGGTAACAAATCGATATATTTCCCCCGGGGGGAGATAAAATAAGAAATCATCAACCGTAGGTCAGTTTTTCCCAGTTCTAGTTGTCACTCTAGCTCAGGTAAGTAACACAAGCCAAATGTTACACCGTAGATGTAGCTTTCAAATTTTACTGATCCGACAAATGCATGACTTTCTAATTTTACAACGCATAACAGTAGCTTTCAAACTTCTTCACGTTATCACATCCATACACACTACTACTGGAATCATAAGTAGGACTTGTCACTAACAAGACGGGACCAAGCAACGCTGATCTTCAGCTTAGAGTCGCCAAGCTGACACTTGTCCTCGGTTATGTCGCACTTCTGAGCCTTGAAGGACACCGCCACCTGACCAGCCATTGCCCCAGATCGCGATCTCGCTTGTACCACGACTTCAAGCTTTCCCCGTAATTTCACAGAGACAACGTGCCTTGACAGATTATCAACGTAACCCTTTGAACAAGTAGTAATTTTCCCGTCATGAAGCACCACCTGCCGAAACAACGCGTCTTGAGGATCAGCCAACCTTGGCAACTTTCCTTTCCTCCAAGGCAGAGAGGAGCAAACAACTCGCCCACCATATTCAAGTGGACTTGGTCTCCCTTCAGGAACATCGACATGGATACCCAAGATAGTTGCCTGGACTGAGCCTCCAATCTCCTCTGCGCTCAACTCCATTGTGCAACGGTCCCCCTCAATAGGGGTATGTAGACTACGTAGCCCAAGATAGATTGATCCATTGAAATACCAGGGATGGCTCATCAACGGCCTGTCTTCAGACTCTGTTCCACCCTTCACTCTCAGCTGGATCTCCACACGAGCAGGTTCCACGGTCACGATCGCACGAGATGGACCAGTCAAGCGCAAAAAAGGATCCTGCATTTGCATTCAGTTTTGCTAATGAAGCTAGCGCAAAAAAAAAAAAAAAAAACTCTGTCCCCTGTTTAGTGCTACTCCTACATGTGTATTTCTAAATGTATCTCCTCATAGTTAAACAAGGAGCCAGGAAACTGAGAATAGAAATAAGAAGATACCATACTAACCTCTGGAGTAAGTTCTTGGTAGTTATTCCTTTTACGGAAGAAGAGGATGTTGCGATTGTGATCCACCTCGTCTCTTGCAGCAACCACGCCATACACCCGCAGCGGCCAGCTCAAGCCAGAACCCTCCTGTATTGCTGCGATTTTGATGGAGTATATCTGCAGAGTGCTATCGACGATGGCATCAAGCGTGTCGCGTCCCCGTGTGCTGGGTGTAAAGTGCATAGGACTCAATGATGCTGCAGCCATAAAAAAAAAGGAGAAGAATGTTTAGAGAGTTCACTCATTCGGCTGGCTGCTAGGAGTAGTACTAATAAACTAAATACCTTCCCTAGCTCATTAAAGAATGGATGAATGAACAATACCAAACTAATGCAGTAGCAAAGAGGAAAACAACGAGCAGATATGCAGCATGGATGATGAATATTAACTCACTCGTCTCTATGAAGCTACCACAAGGTATAGACCAATTCGATACCCAGCCCCGGCGATACCCCTCGAAGTACTCCTCCTCAGTCTGAGGCTTGCAATCGTTATCTTCGGCTTCCTCTCCGACCTCCTTGGCTTGCCCAATCTCCAGCGACGACACCTCGTCCTTCCCCTTGGCTGCCTCCACGGTCTCACTCGGTGACTCCAATTTGATCCGACTAAGATACCCCATCTGTTCCAACTGGGAGCAGAGATGATCCAACCATTTGAAGATAACTATCAATCCGTAATTGTAGTAGGTCCTCGGCGCTGCTGATTCGGCCTTGCCTTTGGTCGTATCCCTGTGCACCTTCTCCATCATCTGCAGCAGACTCGTCACCTCAATGTACATGTTGTCCATGTGGATCTGGACCTCGCTAGTGGTGAAGTCGCTAATTCTCAGCTTTGGCAGGGGTTTGATGGCATTGTTGGAGATATGGTCGAGTAAGCTGTAGATCTCCCTGGCCAATGCCGACTGAGTAGTCTCCATCCTTGGTGTCTTCCTCCTCCTATGGATTATCTCCTCGGCGGTATGGCCATCATCCACACATTGGTCCCTGAAGATAGAGCGCTTGTCTCGGATAAGCATTGACCAAGCAACGGTAACATGCACCTCATAGGGGCCATGCTGGCGTGTGCGCAAACAGGATTTGCCTTCCTGGGCCAGGAATAAGAAATGAGCAGAGAATTTGGAACAGCGGATGCTAACTCTGAGCTCTCCGTCCAACTCTACAGAAACAGCACGTCTTGACAGCTGAATGTAATCACCAGAGGAAGTGTTAGGCTCCGTGAATCGATCTTGAAGTACAACCTCTTGTCCAGGAGATGATCCCCGGCTGGCGACGCAGGTGACTTTACCGCCCTTTTTAAAAGGCCACACCTTGTTCCTCCGGTTAACAACACGGACAGCCACCACGGTCGCCTGGACCGTCTTCTCTAGCCTGGCACAGCGTAACATAATTTTGCAGCAGTCACCATTCAGCGACATGGTCTCGTTACCGCCGCTGTAGACCAAGGTGTGGCGCATCAGCACTGAATCCTGTGACTTTGTGCTGCCCTGTCCCTTTACTTTCAGTTTGATTTCGAAGTCGACAGGGTCTGCGGCGACGATCGCGCGGGACGGGCCGGTCAGCCGTAAGCAAGAATCCTGCATCGATGATGATGCTAATAAATATGTATGCAAGCAAAAGGAAGTAGATAGATGCGCATTAGCAACAGCAACTAACCTGTTGAGTGAGTAACTGGCACTTGTCCCTCTTCCGGCGGAAGAGGATGTTGCGGCTGCGATCCACGGCGTCTCGGGCTGCGACCACGCCGTAGACGCGCAGCGGCCACCGGAGAGGCCGGAGAGGGTTCTCTACTTTGAGGACCTTGACGGAGAAGACCTGCAGGGTGGTGGTGGCGTGGGCACCCGGCGGTGCGGTGTGCGTGAAGTGCATAGGGCTCAGACAGGCTGCAGCAAGAGGGAAAAAAAGAGAATTGGTTGGACGGATGTGAAATTAAATCCCTTGGGATTGGAGGCTGCAGGATGAGACTTACTTCTATCTTTGGACGGGCTGCTGCTGAACAAAGTGGAGATCTTTGATTGAAAGATGCGACGGGAGATATCAAGGAAGATGTCGGTGTGCATCCCCCCCTCCTCCAATTCTGCTTCTCCCATCTTGGCAGGGGCTTGCTCAATGTCCAATTCTGCTGTGGTGGCTTCCTCTCCCATCTTTTCTGCCTCGGCCGACACCACGGGTCCTAGTATTTTGTCCAGTTCGATTCTGGTCTTCAGCTTTATTCTTGTGAGGTTGCTCGCCGTCTTGGTGAAGTGGTCGGATATTGGTTCGGAATGCAAGACACGAAGAATCTCGTGGAGCTGCTCCAACTTATGCAAGATGGAATCGAACGCGCACTCGAAGTAGATCCACATCACCTGGGTGTCCGTCGTTGATGAATCCACCTTGCCATCAGCCACCCCCCTTCGCCCTGAGGCTTTCCACCGCCTGCCCCCTGGTGTTGAGCCTCCTCAATTCCACCGTCCATTCCTCCAAAATATCCCCGGCGACAAACAATCCCAACTCGATCCTTTCGTTAGTCCCCGGATCAAGCTTGCCTGTTTCCGCTCTAATGATGGGGCGGAGAGTATCCAGTAAGGGGCGCACCTCACCCGCAACCTCGTCCATCGACGACTTGATCTTGGACAACGACCATCTGCCTACGTCTACGATCGCCTCCCTCCTCGCCGCCGACATCATCGCCGCCGCTTTAGATTTCGATCGAGCAATGTATTCTAGGATTTCCTCTTTCTTTTCTTTCTTTCCCCCGGTCTCTTGTACTAGTAGTAGTCTACCAAGGGCTCGGACATATCCCCCGGGAGGCCCAATAGAACAGGCCCACTAGAACGACACAGAGTCCGACACGGAGCCGCCGCTGCCGGAATAGCCGCCGGACAAGAACTAGCTAGAGAAATAATCGTACGAAACTGCTTCACGTACGACAGTTCCTCCACCTTGTCCTTAGTTATTACGTTTTTTTTGGCTAATTTATTCTCTTGCTGTGCGCTCCTGCCCATGCCAAACCCAAACTGGCTGAACTGTCCACGATTCCACCTCTTTCTTTTTTTTGAGGGAACACGATTCCACCTCTTTACTTCATACCCTTTCATGCCTATCTCTAAAACTCGGTAAAACCTGCCGCCTTAATACTTGTTTTTCTCATCGAGCAGAGCTCACCTCGCTAATTTTTTTTTCGAATGACTCACGTGGTAAAATATCACACGCACAAAAAAAATCCCAAACTGTCGGATAACCTTTTTTCTGTTTTGGGCCTATAAACTAGATCGACCCGTAAATTTTTGGGTATACTTTAAAACAAGCCTCTCATACCTGCTACATGCAGTATGGCTGTATGGGTGGGCAGGGGTGGCGCTAGGTGTATTCCTGATATGCAAATGAATACCCATATTTTTTACAAAACAGTCTTGATTATAGCAAAACATTGATGATTTTGACAAAATGAATATATATGAGTACCCTTTTATAAATTTTTAGCGCCGCCACTGGCCGCGCCGCCGAGAAGCACGGGTGGAGGGGCCGAAGAAGAGTTGATGAGAGATCCCGTGAATTGTGGGGAAAAAAGACGATCCAAAAATAGAGACAAAAAATATCACTAACATGCGGAACTCACGTGGTAAATATCTCCTCGTGGCCTATTTTACTGAAAAAGAACATTGCTGCTAAAACCTGGAGCATACCGTCCAAGCATTAGCGTAAGGGTTAAGGAAAAAAGGATAGAAAAATTGTGTTATTTAGGGGGTGGGGCCTACGGCAAAGGGAGCTAGTCAGATCCAAACCCAAACTGCTAGTTCCCCCCAACGAAAAAAAAGCAAGTTCGCTTACCACGTGGGATCGTACATGTATCGGATGAAATTCGTCGTACGCATAGCACGGCCGATAATCGTACGCACGTCGACTTCACCTACTACATCATCATCATCATCATCACTGTATATGGCATCATAGGATCGGGCCGGGGCTTACCTATGCCTGTTACGTGCGAACATCTGTGCCGCCTGCACGTTTGGAAGCAATTAAACGGCTGTGCCTCCTGCACTCCATCAGCTCTAGTTTTTGTTCAAAAAGAGAAATAGAACGATCTCTATTTTCATATATGAGTTTCAATTGAACGGTGCATCAATCACTGATGGCTTTTCAGGGGATGTTGATGCGCAGCAATCAGCACGGACAGTAAGAAATCTGACTACACTTCATGATGAATCATAGTCAAGATTTGCAATTTCTTGTTTTGAACAAATGGTGGGAATTCTTCCAATCCTACCGTCCCCTCTCTTTACTTTTCCTCCATGGATAGATGTAAAGGGTCTCCTTGCTTTCCTCCATGGATAGATGTAAAGGGTCTCCTTGCAAAATTCAGGGAACATCTGTATGCACAAGATCAAATGATTATTACTTCAGACAAATAGAGCATAGGTATTCTATGCTACTTGGTGTCAATTAAGCTCACTTCTTATTGACTAAATCGAATATTTATTGATATAGGATTTCGAAGAAACTACAACAGACCGCACTGATGAAAGGATACCAAAGCTCGGCATGAAATTTGTATCAGAAGAGGAAGCTTATACCTTCTATAATAAGTATGCTAGAACTATCGGATTTAGCATACGAAAAAGCAGTGGCCATAAAGTGCCAAACTCTTCTACGATTCAGCAATTCTCATCAAGGTATGGGCTACATGTTTTTGTTATGACTCCAATAATTTTTTGACGCACTGAGAAAATGACTACAAATTATGAAGAGGATACATTCAGCTACAACAGGCCTGAAACACGATGTGGATGTACCTCTCGTATGAAGATAAGCCTTAGAAACGGATTTTATGACGTGTATGAATTTGAGGCATCACATAACAATATTCTTGCTCTTGGAACCATTTCTCACCTTTTGAGATCCCAACGAAAAGTAACATAAGTGCAAATAGTGAGAGTAGAGGTTGCAAAGTCTATTGCTGTGTTTGGATGCAGTGAATTCAGCTCCGAATTGAATTGCCAATGGAAAACCAGATTCCCCAATTCAATGGAATACCACAATGAGTGTTTGGATGCGCGTGGTATTCAGCTATAGAATTTAGGTTTCAATGGAATACCAAATCCTGTTTGGATATCACATGTGTGGAATTGAGAGTATTTTTGACTTTGAACAATATAACCTCTGTAATATGAATGAAAATATACCAGTATATTTCAGATGTTTCTCAATATTATTTTTCACACAATAATATGTTAATAATCCAGAAAATATAAGACACATGACAAAATAACACAAAATGGATACATAATGTCTCACAAATAGCACAAAGTGGATAATTATGTCTTACAAATAGTAGAAAGTGGATACATTATGTCTCACAAATAGCACAAAGTGGATACATTATGCCTCACACAATCCATAAACATGAAATTAAATAATATGGTAGCAATCATCAAGGCAAGGTCATGAGCCATGCCTTCCGCATTTCCATGGGTAGTGCCATGAGTGATTCAAAGGTGCGCTCATTGGCGGTGACCTTCCCATAAGCTATGAACAGATCATTACCCACCAAATCAGGTATTTTCTTCAGTTCAACCAGGATTTCAGATGAAGGAGTAACCTTCGGTGCTGCTGCTGGTGGTGGTGGTGGTAGTGGGACGGTTGAGTTCAAAGCTAGATTTATACTAGAACACTACTCCATTGCTAGTTCGTCATGTGTCACAAGGTACCCAGCAAACATCTCATCAGCTAAATCCTGCCTAAAATCGGTCCATGAGTCGCTTAGTTGGACACTTCTAATTAGTGCGACATCTGCAGGTTCAGGGGTCGTAGCTGCTAGTTCAGCGTCGCTCCTGCAGCAATAGTTCATCCCTCAGATGTTGTCTATCCCTTGCATAGTTGTGTAACACACAACAAGCATTAATAATTCGAATCTGCAAATATTTATGTCATAGTTAGCATTTGTTCTTCAACAGCCCAAAACAATCTACAATCCATATCGACATGTATTACCTGTTCTTCTATGGGAAAGAAAGAACAAGAACGCAGGATGGCCCATTTTTTCTTCAACAGCCCAAAGCTTCTCTCCACTACATTTCTAGCATGAGAATGCCTCAAGTTGTACAACTCCTTTTCATTTTGGGGCCCTAGTGTACTAGCAGCCCACTCCTTCAAGTGGTACCTAGTGGATCGAAATGGAGATAGAAATCCAGGTCAATTTGTATAGCCCGCATCAACTAGGTAGTACTTTCCTATATGGAAAATGCATAAGTTAGTTACGAATTAAACATGAGAAAAAAGAAAGCCAAGAGCAAAGAGGGGTACCCTATGGTACAACAAATGCATCTTGGCGGTCAATTCTCATGGCATCTTTCAACACTTTTGAGTCCGATGCCGACCCCTCCCATCCAGGTAGAACATAGAGAAACTTCATGTTCCAATCAACCACACCCAACATATTAGTGGTGATGTCTTGTTTTCTATTCCTGTACCTCCCTTTGTCAGCCACCCTAACAAACACATCAATATGACACCCGTCTAGAGCTCCAAGAGCATTAGGAAACCACTTCCATTTGTAATCATCGGGAGGGGTGGCAGTAGGCTCAGGAAGCTTGATGAACTCCCCAGTTAGAGATAAGATGGCAGTTAACACATTACCGAAGTGCCTACTGGTTGTCTCTAAAGACCGCTCATAGCCAATCATCCTCATTTTAGTTGCATGGCCAACTACTTGTAAGAACATAGCAACATTTTCTTCTACCGTGACATAGTTTGTATCTTTGAGACCACCCTTCTCACGCAGCATAGCACAAAGATTATGGAAATTTCTTTTGGTTAAACGCAGCTCATCATAGCATCTTGTCTCCGTCCCATTGTATGTTCTGCGCAATACATACTTTCTATATGCAACCTTCTTCTCAAAGTCATCGAAGGCACCTAGATCCCTCGGTGACCTCTGAGTACTAACATATGCTAATGCAACCATAGACACCTCAAAATACAACTTTGTGAGCATTATCCTTTTTCTTTTCCTTCTTTTGTTCTCTTCAGAAATGTAATGAACCAATTCTTGGTGAGACATAATGATTGGTCCCAACACGAATTGGTCTCCGCACTTGTTCTCCTAAACTCCTGCAAAATCGAAATAGAATTTATCAGTTGTACAAGACAGAGGGAGGCCGTTGCTCAGTACAGGGGAGGCCGTCACTGGTAGCTGAGAGGGGAGGCCGTCGGTTGGTAGGGAAGAGGGGAGGCTGCCGCTCGTCCGCCTCCAGGCGCTGACCACCTCCCGCCGCCGCTCTCCACCTGCCGCCGTCGAACTAGCTAGGGTTCGGGTCGCGCGGGGAGCGGGGAGCCAGGGGGAAGGGGACCAAAGGGGAGAGGGCTGCGAGGGGCGGAGGAGGGCGGCCGGAGTAGGAACGGAGGGGGAGAGGGTGGGCGGCGGAGGTACCTGCCGGCGTCGTGCAGAAGCTCGGGACGGAGAGGCTCGTGGCGGAGAGACTCGGGGCGGGGAGAAAGCTCGTACTCTGTGAAGAGTTGTTTTCGGGAGAGAGAAGCTCGATTCAGAGCGAATACGGAGGTCGGGAGCTCTGAATCGGGCCAAGGGTTATTTTTCTCTGCAGGGGGGCTACGCTCGGAATTGGGCTACAATTCCACAACCCAATACTACGACATCCAAACAGCAGAATTGAGGTCCCAATTCAATACCAAGCCCAATTCACTGCATCCAAACAGGGCATATGTGTATTTTAAATAAGGCAACAAATCTTGGTTGTACACGTGAGGATATGAAAAAATTGATTGTACTCAAAGAGAACAATAAAAGCAAAGGAAGGTGACATCGGGGGGTGTTAGAATACATGGAGAAGTAGGTATCGGAAGATGTCAATTTCTTCTATTCAATTCAAGTAGACAAAGGATGATTTGATAAACAGTATTTTTTGGGCCGACTCCAAAATGGTCTCCGACTATGCCATGTTTGGTGATGTTATATGCTTTGACACCACATGCATGAAACTAGATGATGGATGTCCATTTGGTTTGACTTTTGGGGTAAATAATCACAGGAAAATTGTAGTCTTCGGTGTTGTACTTCTCTATGATGAAACCGCTGAGAGTTTGGTTGGATTTTAGAACTTTTCTAAGAGTTATGTCAGGAAAACATCCACGGACAATTCTGACGGATGGAGTTGCAGCAATGGCGAAGGCAATCGGTATAGTCCAACCTTATTCTATCCATAGACTTTTTGTCTGGCGTATGAATCAAAATGCTTGCAAGCACCTTGGTGGAGTTGTTAAAGAGTATAAAAAGTTCAATGTTGATTTTCAGCATCGTATCTATGATATAGAGGATGAAGATGAATTTATTGTTGGCCACATGCCCAAGAGCCAATAATAAAGTTGTTTATTATCATACTCACGTTTATGATAAATGTTTATTATCCATGCTATAATTGTATTAACCGGAAACATAATACATATGTGGAAATATAAACAACAAAGTGTCCCTAGTAAGCCTCTAATGACTAGTTCGTTAGTCAAGTGTTGGTTAGAGTTTCCTAACCATGGACTTGTTATAGTCACTTTATAACAAAGTCACCTCATTGGGAGAATGACGTGATGGAGAAGACCCAATGATAAAACATAACAATTGATCATGTCACAAAGTTTTCATTGCTAGTGTTTTAATATATGCCAAGTATAGTTTCCTTAGACCATGAGATTATGTCACTCCCGTTTACCGGAGGAATACTTTGTGGACATCAAACATCGCTTTGTGACTGGGTGATTATAAAGGTGTCTTTCAGGTATCTCCGATGGTAAATTGTTGGGTGACATGAATCAAGAGTGGGATTTGTCCCTCCATGTGACGGAGAAGATATCTCCAGGCCTTCTCGGCAATATAGCATCCTAAAGTTTGCAAACGTGTGATTAAGTGGTAATCATAGGAGATGATATATTATGGACGAGTAAAGAGAACTTGCCGGGTAACGAGATTAAACTAGATATGGTCAAATCTCGGGCAAGTAAAATATTGTGAGACAAAGGGAGTCGTATATGAGATTATTGAATCTCCGGCATCGTGGTTCAACCGATAAAGATCTTCGTTGAATATGTAGGAATCAATATGGGCATCCCGGTCCCGCTATTGATTATTGATCGGATCATGTCTGCATGTTCTCAAACCCGTAGGGTCACACACTTAACGCTCCGATAAAGCTAGGGAAAATGATTGAGATAATTGGATGGAATATACGAATGGTGATTCGAAGTCTCAGATGAGATCCTAGACATCACGAGGAGTTCCAGAAGAGTCCGGAGAATAAGATTCATATAAGGTAAGTGGTTTCCGGAGGTGTCAGAAAACTTCCGGAATATTCCGACAGGGTACCGGAAGTTTCTGGAAGGTTCCAGGATGGGACCCACCTGACCTCAGGGCCCAAATGGACCGAGGGGAGGTGCAACAGCCAACTTGGGCGAGCCGCACCTAGCCCCTAGGGGCCCATGTGGCTAAGAAGTGTGGGAAGGGGCAAACCCTAAAGGGGGCGCCTTGGGGGGCAAGCCTCCCCTTGGCCGCTGGCCCAAGAAGGGAGGCGCCTTGGGGGGCAAGCCACCCCTTGGCAGCCGGCCGTAATAGGATTGGGGCGCACCCCTCCCCTTGCCATCCATCTATATGAAGGGGTCGTTGCATAGAAAACAAAAATTTTCCTACGAAACAAGCGGAAGAAACCCCATGATCTAGATCTTCTAGATGTAACTAGCGAGGAGGAGATCTGATCTCTTACCCTTGAAGATCGAACAAATGCTTTTTGTCGGTGCAGGGGTTGGCTAGTCGATCCCCGCAACTAGACTTGTCTAGTCGCGAGGAGATGTATCATCCTCGAAGATCCTTTCCGACGAAGCACCGCACGAGTAGCGCCTCCGTGGTGTCCACATGTTCAGCTCGATGTAGATGTCCTCTCCTTGATCCCGCAAGCGAGGAGGACGTTGTCCGTGAGAACTCAGCAGCACGACGGCGTGTTGATGATGATGAAGATCTCCGCGAGCAGGGCTTCGCCTAAGCCAATCACGAGGAGAGGGAGGAGGAGGTGGCGCAGCAACCCCTAGGGCTAGGGGGTGGTGCGGCTTGAGGTGGTGGTGGCATCAGCCCTCCGGGAGGGATGCGCCGGGAGGAGTTGGTGTGGTGGCTGGGTACGGTGCGTCTAGGGCTCGGGCCTCCTTGGGGTGTGCCGCACCCTCCCACCCCTTTATATAGGTGGAGGGGCCAAGGGGTGCGCCCCCCTCAATCCCATCTAGGGTCGGCTGCCTTGGGGAACTTGTCCCACAAGCAAGCCGAGTCCTAGGGGAACTAGGGTCCCCCCCCCTTCCTTGTGGGGTGCGGCCAAGTCCTAGTACAACTAGGGCTTGGCCGGCTGGGCCTAGGGCTGGTGCGGCCAACCCATTAGGGCGGCTGCACCCCCTTTTAGTTCATGTGGGCCACATACAATGTGGGCCCCACTTTAGTCTCTTCTAGAACTTTCCGGTACCGTAACGGAAAAAATCCGGAACCTTTTCGAAACCTCCGGAAACCACTTTCCTTATATGAATCTTATTCTCCAGACTCTTTCGGGACTCCTCGTGACGTCTAGGATCTCATCCGAGACTTCGAATCACTATTTGCTCATTTCATCAATTTATCTCATCGCAAACCCTATCTACATCGAAGCGTTAAGTGTATGACCCTACGGTTTCGAGAATATATAGACATGATCTAAATGGATAATCAATAGCGGAACCGAGATGTTCATATTGATTCCTATATATTCAACAAAGATCTTTCGGTTGAACCACGATGCCGGAGATTCAATAATCTCATATATGATTCCCTTTGTCTCACAATATTTTACTTGCCCGAGATTTGATCGTCGATATCACCATATCTAGTTCGATCCCGTTACCTGGCAAGTTCTCTTTACTCGTCCATAATATATCATCATCATGATTACCACTTAATCATATGTTTGCAAACTTTAGATGCTATATTACCGAGAAGGCCTGGAGATATCTTCTCCGTCACATGGAGGGACAAATCCCACTCTTGATTCATATCACCCAACTATTAACCATCGGAGATACCTGAAAGACATCTTTATACCCACCCAGTTACAAAGCGACGTTTGATGTCCACAAGGTATTTCTCCGGTGAATGTTTCGGTCAGATTTGGATTTTGACAACTAAGCTAACCGGTTACACATTTCTTCAACATTTCTGCAACTGGTTACCTTAGATGCATATTTATCTCAGTTTTGTGCAACTAACTAACCAGTTGCACCATTCTTCTAGATTTGTGCAACTAGGTAGCTATTAGATGCACATTTGACTCTGTTTTGCGTAACTATACCAATTTATTTGAGATTTGTGTGACTTGTTAGTTTAGTTACATATTTGTCTCATACTTGGACAACTGCTACCCAGTTGCAAATTCTTTTGAGATTTGTGCAACTAGTTTAGTTAGTTGCATATTTCTGTTAAATATGGCAACTAAATTAACCAGTCGCACATTTCTTTGAGATTAGTGAAACTGGTTAGGTAAGTTGATCATTTCTGTCAGATTTAGATTTCGACAACTAAGCTAACCGGTTGCACATTTCTTCGACATTTCTGCAACAAGTTACCTTAGATGCATATTTATCTCAGTTTTGTGGAACTAACTAATCAGTTGCACCATTCTTCTAGATTTGTGCAACTAGGTAGTTATTAGATACACATTTGACTCAGTTTTGCGCAATTATACCAATTTCTTTGAGATTTGTACAACTGGTTAGTTTACTTGCACATTTGTCGCATACTTGGACAACTGCTAACCAGTTGCAAATTCGTTTGCGATTTGTGCAACTGGTTCAGTTAGTTGCACATTTCTGTTAGAAATGACAACTAAATTAACCAGTCGCACATTTTTCTTAAATTGGTGCATCTGATTTTGTTTACTTGCTTGAGTTGCATTTTTTTCTGAGTTTACTTTTACTTCTTGAGGAAACACGCATCACGTGCTAAGGTGGTTCGGAGAAAAAAAGTTGATCATATGACATGATTGACTGAGCAATAAGGTTCTTGCAGTCGATTGATTGCTAAGCAAATTTTTATTTATGTTTTTGTATGGTTATTTATAGGTTGCGCTTTTCACCACACTATAATTGCACTTTTGTATATGTGTAGTCTTGTTTCAGAGGCGTGAGTGTATGCAATGCCACATTTAAATAAAATTATTTTTTCTATATGAGTTAGAAGTTACAATATTTCAATTTTTTCTCCTTGTAACTTTTACAAGATACATACGTACAATCTAGTTTTTTTAAAAAAAATTACAAGCACGTACAAGCTTGTACTGACTTTTTTTAAGAAAATCAAGATTGTACGACCCATTCTCTACGTATTTGAATGTGGGCCCTTAGTGGACTGCCTCCGACCAAGCTATGCTTGCATGTCGCAGCGGACACAGCCAATCGACGGAGCGTTGTGGAAAGAAAGAAAAAAAGAATCGACTGAGACGTTACAAAATCTCAATCGACTGAGACGCAGTAGACCCTTAAATTTAATATTCTAACACAAACGACCTTTCAAAATAAAATTTTAGGGTATAGATCTCGGGCATGTTTGTTTCTAACAATATTCCTGGTTTATTTTAAAATATTAATATATAAACATGGGTGTGTATTAGCTCGAGAATGGTACATGTGTATTGACTAATTGTGGAGATGCTTCTTTATCACCTATAATTAGGTCTCAGATATGATACTAGATAAATAATCCTGGGTGACAACCTCTTTTTTTTCTCTTCTTTTTTTTTTCTTTTGTCATGTTAAAAAAAACCTCTTCTTTTCTCTATAACTTGTTGGCCATTCCCTTCCTTAAACAGGTGTCTAGTATCACACAAAATCTTCAGTCGGACGGTTGATAAAGTAAATAACAGAGGAAGAAAGCTAAGAACCGAAGCCGCGAGAAATGGAATAGTCAGACCGTCTCCCCCCTGTAGCTAGGGTTCCCGCGGCCGCCGCCGCCCCCAGCCCCTCTCTCCCGCTCCTGCCCCCTCCTCCCCTCTCCCGCGTCCGCGCCGCCCCCGCGGCGGCCGGCGCGGACTTCTCTCCTCCTCCCTCCAGCTCCCTCCTCTCGCCGCGCTCCTCCCGCCGCCGTCGGCGAGGGCCACTGAGCTATGCTCGAGTGGTTGCTGGCGGCGGCGGCCGTTCTCTACCCGCGGTCTGAGGCGCTGTGCGGGGCGGCGACTTCCGGCGGCGGTGCGTACAGGGAGGCAGCGGCCCGGCATGGAAGGGGTGACGGCGCAACGGAGGGGCCTGCGTGGCGCAGCGGCGCGACAGGCGGCGGGCAGCGACTCCGGCCGGCTCTGGTTGGCCCAGATCTGGGCCCTGTGGGGCCCATTTGGGTCTGACGGACGGGCCGTCCCTACGAGCGGCTCGTGCTGCAGATGGTGGCGGTGTAGCTGGTGCAGGGGAGCACCGGTGACGGTGGCTGGCCTGTTGCAGCGTGGCGGCGGACTTAACGGTCCCTTTCCGGGCCCGGCTGGACCCTATTGGGATTGATGTACCCCTGCAGTGTGGCAGGAGGTCGACCGAACCTAATTGGCACCGGTGTGTCCTGCGGCCGCGGCCGGTCGACTACCGCCTTCGGCGGTGGAGGAAGTTCCCTCCTGCGCTGTCGCGGTCCTGCTGATCCCGAGTCTAGTTACTCCCCGCCTCCGTCATGTAGACCTCGTGAAGCTTGCTTCGGAGAGACGACGATGGCTGCCAGGCGCCCGTGGCGGCGCATGTTGGTGGGCGGTGTGTCTGGTGGTGTCGAGGCCTCGTCCTCGCTGGGCTCCTATGCTACGAATCGTCCAAGGGCGGTGGATAGGGTTTTTTCGGGAGAAATCCTTGTCGGCTCGTCTGACACCGACGCGGTGCCGCCTGTGGGTGGCATCCCCCCTTCTTGAAGGGCGTCGTGGCTACTCTTCATCCACCTCCCTTAGTGTACCGGGGGAAACCCTAGAATCAACGCTGGTCCGGGCAGCAGCGTGAGCTCTCCTTCTTGAAGGTGTTTCTTGGTACTTGATGACTCGGCGCTCGGAGCGGGATGGTACTCTTTCGGAGGGCGCGGCGGTTGCGGGTCATCATAGTTTAGTCGATCCGCCAATGTCTCCATTTTGTTTCTGTTTTTCTTTTCTTTGGGCGTTTGTGTTTGCTTGCTATTGCCCCAGCTGGCGTGGTGTTGCGTTTGTATCGGTCCTTGTATGCTGGTTGTTGCTTTATTTATAAAGCTGGGCGAAAGCCTATTTCGTGGATAAAGTAAATATGGATTAGCTAATTCTAAGTCGACTGAGAATTAACTAAATCTCAGTCGCCTCCTTAACCGTTAGATTTTGTGTCGTGATTCGTACTGATTTGTGAGCTGCACATGGTTTGCAATCATGTGCAACTGACTGAGAATTAGTTAAATCTCAGTCGCCTCATTGACCATTTGATTTGTGTCGTGATTTGTGCTGGTCTATGAGTTGCACATGATTTGCAACTGTGTGCAAGTGACTAAGATTTAGTTAAATCTAAGTCGACTGAGAATTAGACACTCCCAAGTAAATAACATAGTGAGACAATAGCTCACATCACTGCCTTACTATTAGATAACACGAAACGATGATAGTTGTCCAAATTTGATTATAGGTCGACGCACACGCCATCTAGGATGGGCGCATGTCAAAACAGACTCGATCACACTCAGTAAGATGTTACATGTATAGATGGATTTCTTATTCTGGGCACAACTACGTACGACGAGGCAGCGTGCAAATTGTAGGTGCCCATGATGATCGATCCGTCAACGACCTTCTCCTAGTTCGCCGGCTGGCCAGCAGTAGCTATGGCGGCGGCGTCAGCGAGATCGATGTGCTTCTGAACAAACTCCTCCAAGGTCAGCCTGCGGATGAGGAAGGCCGTCATGCTGACGTCGATGTCATAGGCCGCACTGGTGTTGCCCTTGGAGACGATCTTCTCATAGAGGCGGGTGATTCCGCGGAGCGCCACCTCGAGGTGCACGTTCTCCGGCGTGTCGGCTGGGAGATCCAGGGCCTTGAGCGCGAGGAAGAGACGGTTTCGACGGAGGCCGGCGAGTGCGGTGGGGAGCGCCGAGGCAGGGCGCGTGGGCTGGAGGCGAGCATCGAGCTCGTCCAACTTGCCCTTGATGACGATGAGTGTGTTGAGGAAGCCGACGACCGCCTCCTTGAACCAGGCGGCGAATGTGGTGTCGAACATGGCAGGCACCCCGAGAGCCGCCACCGCTGACTGGAGGCGTTGCTGAGCGGCAGACGGCAGGCCGGCGTCGTGGGCCATCTGGCACAGACACCTGCACGCCAGCACCGCCTCTATGGCCGTCGTCATTCTTGGTGTCTCGATCTCCCGCTCTCGATCTTGCTGTTGCTAGCAGGTTGGAGTAGACGTAGATGGATTGGATTGGAATCGGATGGGTGCTTGCTTTATATAGGAACACAAATTGGTGCTTTGTTCACATCATCGAACTTTTCAGAAATTGATTAGCTGCCTCGGAATGGGAACCGACGCGGCCGGGTTAAATTCTGTAATTCGTTTTTCCATTGGAGAAGGTAGAGAGAGCGCGAGAATTTGAAAGGCGTTTACACAGCCTGCGCGCGCTTCCGTGTTCACGTTATCTGATCATCAACAGGAGCAATCTTCCTTTGACCACAGTCGTCGTAAACTCGTACTTAAGCACCCCGGCCGGTGCGTACATTGTGTGTGATGCAACCATGCATGACCTGCCTAGTACCTAGGCACTACTCTATACTAGACGGACAGCGAGCTTCGCCTCGCCGGCTGCAAGGCGTTTGTTGCACACTGTGGTCAGCTTGGTGTGCCATAAGCGTTTTTAGTGGTAACTATCGGGGTGCCATACATCCAATTTAGTTTTCTATTTTATTCGGATGCAATCGAAGCGAGTTTTGCCCCTACTTCCCCATACCATCCTTAAAAAAATTAGTGGCAAATCACTAAAACCAATTGTACAATTTGAGAAATCTTTAAAAAATAGTCTTCACGACGTCAATCGTGCACGAGTTTGTTTCTACTGCAAAGCTATCACAAATACGAAATAGGTCCTTCCAATGAGCTTCTCAACGCGTCTCTGTTGGCAGAATTCCTCCATCCAGCTTCTCCATGCATGATTTGGCTAGCAAAATACCGAAGCCTTTTCCTATCAAATCCTCCAAGAGTTCAGAAAAAATCAATTTACATCTGCATATGAATGGCAAGCATCAGAACTCACTCTGTACCGCTCAAAGGTAGAAAACTGAAAAGTAAAACCTTAATTTGCACATCCACATCCATAGATAGAGTAAGTCAAGAAAAAACTATTATATTCTAAGAGACCATAATAGTTCGCATGAAGTAGCTTACTTTTAGCTATACACAAGCGAGAAAGGAAAATCAGACTGCCAGCACATATAAATCTCAGCTTTTGGGCAACCATATAGTAATCACATGGCCGGTACGCAAAAGAACTATCTATAACACTATCTTTCAAAATTGGAGCTATAAGAGTATGGTTAAACAAATTAATGGACTCCACTATTCATGTAAATAAGCATCAAGGAAGCAACATATATGAAAGAGAGATCAGTAGGTTAGTTGCAATAGTATGGATTGCCTATGATAAATTAGAAGAGCATGGCGAAAAGCGGAAAACAAAAATCAACAGTGACCCAGTTAAATCAAAATAGTTGGTTAATGCAAAATGTACAGTACTCATGTCACCATAGCATTCCATGTATAAGCTAAATATTGTCATAGTGGTACCTACCAGGGAACAAATTTTATGTAGTTACTGGATTCTGGGGAACTTGTTGCTTATGATAAGAAACCTAAGACTTGTTTGTCATTAGCAGCCTTTTGCAAGAACATGACACTGCAATATAATTTGTAGATTGCAATCAATCACATCGTCCCATTTTCTATTTAATCCGATGAACTAATACCATAAATCTAACTTCTTATCTCATACTATAAAAACTTTGTACTAAATATTGCATACCTTTCTTGGGAAGCCTTTCCCTTAATGCAAAAGGCTAAGCTGTTCAACTGCTTGGTCCGGTTTAGCGTGTGTTTGGTTCAACTCCTCTAACCTGCTCCTGCTGTTAGGAAAGTCAACCGAACAAATATTTCTGACCGCAGATAATGTATCGTAGCCTATTTTTCAAAACACCTCTATCCCTGCTTTGACAGCATTGGATTATAACATCCAAAAAAAATACCCACATTGCCATCCATAAGTCGTACCGGTCGGTGTCTTTTCTTTATTCTAGCCAACAGACAAGGCAGTCATCTTCCTCCTCGCGTGTCGAACAGAGAAGAGAAGCAGAAGCACCAGACAATGGCTCCAGCCGGCCAGCCCGCCGGCGGTGCCCCGCCCATCCTGCCGGCCTTCAAATCTCCCGTTTCCTTTTCTACCAATAAACATGTCCACCGCTGTCCTATCCAATAATCAAAGCAGGGGAGTGAAGAAACCTTGGAGCAATAACATATTTTTGTAGGGATATGAACTGATGGAGAAGAACTCAGGTCCAGCAGGTAGCCTCTCTACTGCTTGTATCAATGTCATGGACCTGCACCAGGCCGGGCTATCTTTTAACACTGATAAACTTTTCAATCTGGTATCTGTAAAGAAAGAGCGTATATCAGCCCAGTAACTCAACAGAAAGTTGATCTACTTACTGAGATTCTTCACCGAACACTGCATTACACACATAAGAGATCCATGTACGTCCCATGTTCCATCAGGCAAAATATATGGAGATATCCATGTGTCTATAAGTTTGCTGGATAAAAGGAACTCTTATTCTGGGAAGGGAAGATTACCTAGAGAAAATTAAACCCACTAAAAGCTTATCAGAGTTGCATAAATCTGTACTTTGAGAGTGCTAAGTTCTTTCATCTTATTTTCGAAGCACAACATCAGCTATGCTATGAGAAAACCGAACTGACTAAAAGCTTGTCAGAGTTTAAAAAATCTAAATGCTAATACCAAAATACCTGAGTGCTCGGTCTTCTATTAGGTCACATTTTGCTCCCAAGTACCCCCTGTATTATAGACAGTTTACATTAGAGCTCTACTTTCCCCCTGAGGGATACTTGTAAATATGCAACCGGCCCACTTTTATTAATATGAGAATTTGAGACAGTAGGATTCCTAGAATTGTTCAAAAAAAAAAAGTGCCCCCTGTACTGTAAAAAGCTAAAAGGTACATCCATGCAAAATGTAGCTACCAACTAATGTCATAGATAACTCCAAACCAAAAGCTTATCAGAGTTGTTGAAATCTAAATGCCAATACCAAAAAATACTTTTCAATGCTCAATTTCTCCATTAGGTCCCTTTCTTTGCTACCAAGTGTGCTTTGTAATTTGAAAGTAAAAACGAACACCACATAAATGCAAGATCTAGCTACCAATTCATGGCGTGCATAGCTCAACAATATTGTGCACAGTCATCCTCCTAATTCGGTCTGAATGGGCAGCGTGCACTTACCAACATGCAAGCTGAAATCCACTATCATGACAGCACTTAGGAAGATAAAACA
>QRDG01001736.1:308745-370658 GCA_012064385.1 Puccinellia tenuiflora | reverse complement strand
CTAGAAGATTTAGCCATAAGGCAAAAGATGGTTGATGAAGAAGAACAATTAATTATTGAACTACTTAAGTTCACATCTTGTTCCATAGCTAATTGGGTTTCCTCTACATTATTATTCATACAAGAGTTAGAGGGAACACAAGCATTTTTATCATGGCAACAAGATAAAGCAAGCATATCATCAAGAGATTTATCCAAGCAATTTTTGGATGATATGCAAGGACTATCAACACTAGCATGTAAATCATTTATAGTGCTATATGTGATAAAGTCCAAAGATGAGGCATTGCAATGAGATAGCGATGAAGAATCATCAATAATGAGCTCACTATCCAAATTGCAAAACCCATCACTACTCACCATCTCATTAGTTTGTGGCTTACCACATTTTGGTGAAGTAGACGAAGATGAGAACTCATCATGGCCGGAGGTGGAGGGAGAACAATCATCCTCAATAGTGATGGACTTGTCATATTTATCTTGAAGCTTTGTCAACAATTCATGAGCGTTCCGAAGAGGCATGATTGACTCAAAAACTATAACACTCAAAAATTTGCAAAACTCATTAGAAGCTAGAGCATCTAGATATAAGTTTTTCTCATCCTCTAAAGTCATACTTTCGTAATCCTTTGGAGGAGAAAAACCTATATCTAAGATACGCTCAATATTGGGGTCCAAGACCCGTAAGTGACTAAGAGGTTAGTCACAATAGGCTTGGCAACCCATATGGTTCTTTTCTTGACACCACTTTGAGTTCCCACATATTTGGCAAACACATTGCCAACTTTATCCTTTCTAAGTGAATAAACATCATCAATTAACACTACTAGGAAAAGGCTTATAGGTGGATTACTTAGCCGTGGCGCACCACTATTTTGGTGTGCCACGAGTATATAGCCGTGGCGCACCAGAAACAGATGCGCCACGCGTAGGACATTACCCGTGGCGCACCAAAATAGTGGTACGCCACGACTAAGTGCAGGCTGGGCTGACGGAGGGGCACCCTCCTTAGCCGTGGCGCACCACTATTTCGGTGCGCCACGGGTAAGAGTATAGCCGTGGCGCACCTTACTCCAATGCGCCACCAAAATAATGGTCTCGGGGCCAAATTTTGACCCCACATAGCCGAGGCGCACCAAAATAGTGGTGCGCCATGGGTAACCTCTTACCCGTGGCGCACCGAAATAGTGGTGCGCCACGGGTAAGTTTCCTGTTTTGTGCTCCCATGCAAACCCCCCCCCCCCCCCCCCGTGATCGCCTTTTCAGTTTTGGAGAAGCTGTTAAAAAATTCAAAAAATAAAATCCTTTGAGATGTGGTTATCTTACGTAAACTAGGTGTTAGGAAAAATTTGAAACTTGAATTTTGATGTATTTTGCAAAAAATCATTATGGAAGAGTAAAACGGCGATAACTTTTGCATACGAACTCGGATTTCGACGTGTAATACCTTGAAAAAAACTAGAGAAAAAAACACATCATTTCCAAATTGCCTACGGCCTTTTGAGCCGTTTTTTGCCTACAGAATCCCCAAATTCGAAAGGGAAGACCTATTTTTTTGAAGTTTAAGTTTTCTGGCAGGAAAAATAAATAAAACTTACCCGTGGCGCATGGACGAGATGGTGCGCCACGGGTATTTGTAATACTCGTGGCGCACCACTATGAGATGCGCCACGAGTAACATGGTGGGGGCAACACCACGATCCGACGGCTCCCAGCGATCCGACGGCTCACAACGACTTAAACTAGCACACAATCCGTGTGCTCCTTTATTCTTGTTTCTGATTGGTCGAGAGGATAGAGGCTGGATTGGCACAACTCCTCCTCTCTTCCTCCTATACTCCTCCTCCTCCTCTCTTCCTCCTCCTCCTCCTCCTCTCTTCCTCCTCCTCCTCCTCTCTATCTCATCCTCCTCTCCCTTCTCCTCTCTCCCTTCTCCTCCATCCTCCTCTCTCCACGACGGCCGGTGAGCACCTCCACCATGGCGTCCACCCCCACGCCAACGAGGACCGGCGGCCGGCGAGCACCTCCACGCCGACGAGGACCGGCGGCCGGCGAGCACCTCCACGCCGACGAGGACCGGCGGCCGGCGAGCACCTCCACGCCGACGAGGAGCGACGGCCGGTGAGCACCTCCACGCCGACGAGGACCGGCGGCCGGCGAGCACCTCCACGCCGACGAGGAGCGACGGCCGGCGAGCACCTCCACGCCGATGAGACCGACAGCCGGCGAGCACCTCCACGCCGATGAGACCGACAGCCGGTGAGCACCTCCACGCCGGCGAGCACCTCCACGCCGGCGAGGACCGACAGCCGGCGAGCACCTCCATGCCGGCGAGCACCTCCACGCCAGCGAGGACCGACGACCGGCGAGCACCGCCAGTGGGTGGCCGGTGGCTCTTTTTTTTTAAATTCAGAAATTCATAGCCGTGGCGCACCAAAATTAGGTGCGCCACGGGTATGTGCACATAGCCGTGGCGCACCAAAACTAGGTGCGCCATGGCTATGTGCACATACCCGTGGCGCACCAGGACCCCTGCGCCACGGCTATTGTGTTACCCGTGGCGTGGCAATCCGTGGCGCAGCCCCCTGCGCCACGGGTAAGCTTTTTTGGTGCGCCACGGGTAAGCTTTTCCCTAGTAGTGTAAGATGGGGTTGGATAGGTTATAGATAGTTCATGAAGAAGCAAAGTGACCCTTGCCACGGCAAAGGTAGCAACATCGACTCTTCTCTTTCTTCTTAATAGGCTCCTCAACTTGAGGAGCATTGACTTGAGTCTTCTTATGAGGTGGCCTTTGTTCAACTCGTGGTGGAGCATGAGATTGAACAAGAGGCCGCTTCCCTAGTTGCCTCTCACTAAGAGGCTTCTTCTTCATTGGGCAATCCCTAACATGGTGCCCTTCAATCTTGCACTTGAAGCAAGTAATATTGGCCAAATTCTTGACTTGTTCTTGGACCTTATTCTTCTTCACCTTGGACTTGTTATTGTTGTTGGAGTTGAATCCAAGTCCACTCTTGTCATTGGGGGATTATTGCACACTCAACATGTTGTCAAGTGCACTCTTCCCTTCATGACGCTTTTCCAAGACTTTCTTCATAGAAGTGGCTTGGGCCTTGAGCTCATTTCTTTTCTCTACATGGTTAGTGACAACACAAGTACTAGAGGAGGTAGATGCATCATTGTTAGAGCAACAAGGCAAGGAAAGTAATTCATCACATGTTGTACCAACATTATGAGTAGATGAACTACTAGGACTAGCACATGACATTATAGCATTTTTAGTAAAAGTTGTGTCATTGTCCACATGAGACTCACAAGATGTTACCTTTGTAGTGACGGCCTCATGAGCTAACTTTAGACTAGCATGAGATGCTAGAAGATCATTATTAGAGCTAGAGAGCTTTTCATGACTTTCTTCCAATTTCCCATACTTGCTAGTTAGCAACTCAAGTTGAGCCCTTAGCTCAACATTCTCCTTCAAAATAGATGCTTCACAAGAGGTGGGGTTAGTAGCACAAGCATTATTAGCATTAGGAATGGAAGAAGACAACTTGGCAATCTCATCATTCAATTTAGCATTTTCCTTTTTAGTGAGTTTATATTTAGCATGAGCATGGTCACGTTCTTTAATGATTTTAGCAATTATTTCATTGTGAGACTCCTCAATAGATTCTAGTTTCTCCTCAAGAGAAGCCCGAGTCTCTTGCTCTTCCTCAAGAGTCACCTCTAAAGATGTTTTTTCATTTTCATCCTCTTTTTCAATCCTTCCTTTTTTCTACAAGGCTTGCTTCCAAAGCCTTAATAGTAAGCCCACGCTCAATTAGGGTTTCCATAATTTCAAAGAGGATAGCATGAGCATTTTTATTTTTGGAAGGGCATTAAGAACCATTAAACATTTCTTATGAAAGGATTCATCATCATCATCCTCATCATCTTCTTCATCATTATTATCATTATCATTACCATCACTACTAGAAGATTTAGCCATAAGGCAAAAGATGGTTGATGAAGAAGAACAATTAATTATTGAACTACTTAAGTTCACATCTTGTTTCATAGCTAATTAGGTTTCCTCTACATTATTATTCATACAAGAGTTAGAGGGAACACAAGCATTTTTATCATGGCAACAAGATAAAGCAAGCATATCATCAAGAGATTTATCCAAGCAATTTTTGGATGATATGCAAGGACTATCAACACTAGCATGTAAATCATTTATAGTGCTATATGTGATAAAGTCCAAAGATGAGGCATTGCAATGAGATAGCGATGAAGAATCATCAATAATGAGCTCACTATCCAAATTGCAAAACCCATCACTACTCACCATCTCATTAGTTTGTGGCTTACCACATTTTGGTGAAGTAGACGAAGATGAGAACTCATCATGGCCGGAGGTGGAGGGAGAACAATCATCCTCAATAGTGATGGACTTGTCATATTTATCTTGAAGCTTTGTCAACAATTCATGAGCGTTCCGAAGAGGCATGATTGACTCAAAAACTATAACACTCAAAAATTTGCAAAACTCATTAGAAGCTAGAGCATCTAGATATAAGTTTTTCTCATCCTCTAAAGTCATACTTTCGTAATCCTTTGGAGGAGAAAAACCTATATCTAAGATACGCTCAATATTGGGGTCCAAGACCCGTAAGTGACTAAGCATATGAGTTTTCCAAACATTAAAATCTGTGCCATCGAATATAAAAGTGGGATCGTGCACTAATTCTCTAAACGACATCTTTACTCTCCAGGCAGTAAAGCCCAAAAAGAGAGCTGAGGCTCTGATACCAATTTCAAGAACAAACGATGTCGCCTAGAGGGGGGGGGGGTCAATAGGCGATTAAAACTCTTCCGGTTTAAGGCTTGATAATTGCGGAATAAAACTAGGTGTTTAAATTAACAAGCCAACAACTTAATATACTAGGTTCACCTATGTGCACCAACAACTTATGCTAAGCAATATAACAACAAGGTGATAGCAATATATATGACATCAAGCACAAAGGCTATCACAATGTAAATTGCATAAGTAAAGAGCTCGGGTATAGAAATAACCAAGGCACGCGGAGACGAGGATATATTCCCGAGTTCCTCCTTGTTAAGGGAGTACGTCTTGTTGGAGGGGTGTGAGCTCGCCACAAAAGGCCTACTCAAGATGCCACAAAAGGCCTCACCCTATTCTTCGATGAACCTCACCCCAAGGGTTAGGTTCACCTTCTACTATCGGAATCCTTCAAGGCGGAATCCGGAGACTTTACAACGATCTTGGGGCACACACCCACAACTCAATCGGGGGCTCCCAAATCTTGCCCGGAGCTTCACAACTGGAAGCCTTCGCGACACCACCAACCGTCTAGGGTACACAATGCACCCAAGAGGCACAAGCTCTTGGGAACACAATGCACCCAATAGTAACAAGCTTCTCGAACTTCAATCCCACGTATCACCGTGGGGAACTCAAACCTATGCACCAAATGCAAAAGGCAAGACCACACAAGGTGGTCAAATCCTTCACTCCCAAATCCAACCAAAGCAACTAATGCTAGGGAGGGATTTGAGAGGAAGAACAAAGAGGAGAACCACAAAAGAACTCCAGGGACTAGATCCATTAGGTTCCCCTCACTTAGAGGAGAGATTGTTAGGTGGAAACGTAGATCTAGATCTCCTCTCTTGAATCCCTAAAGATGGGCAAGAATCATTGTAGGGATTTAGAGAAACCCAAGCTTTTTCGAAGTCAAACAATGGAGGAGAGAGATAAAAAGTGGGCAACCTCCTATTGGAGAAGAAGGAGGCTATTTATAGCCTCCCCCAAAATCTGACCGTTACAGCCACGGGAGGCTGGAAATTCCGGGGTTAAGGGCCGGATATTCCGGTCCCCGGAAATTTCCGGGGAAACTTCTGGGGCGAATTTCCGGACCCCCTCCAGAGAGAAAAATGCAAAGACTTAGCCAAAATTTGCTTAGACCGGATATTCCGGACCAAGGACCGGAATTTCCGCCCCCCCCCCCCCCCCCCCCCCCGGGAATTTCCGGGGGAAACTTCCGAGGCAAAATTCCGGAACCCCTCCAGAGAGAAACGCCGAAAGGACTTAGCCAAAAATGCTCAGATGAAAATAAGGGCCGGAACTTCCGGTGCTTGGGCCGGAACTTCTGGGGGCCGGAACTTCCGCCCCACTGAAAACTGCAGAAAATGCAAAACGAAAACGGACATATCTTTCGCATCCGGACTCCGTTTTCGATGATCTTGGTCTCGTTAGAATCGTAACGAAGATCTCTACAAGAATATACAGAAAACATCATAGTCCAACAGAGGAGATTAAAACCAAATGGGGAAAGGTAAAACCTCTCGATAAAATACGAACCAATAAACCTCCAAAACCAAAAATGCAATAGGATATTAATACGAAAACCTTTTTTTTTTTGGTGAACTTGGACTTGTCATGACAAGCACGACAAGCACCAAGACCACACCACATTAAGAGCCAAATAAGAACCAATAAAGATGATTGCAAGGATGCAAAGGTTTGAGCTCTCCACGAACGATACGATCAAGATACTTGGTTGAGAGCCCCTCTTGATAGTACGGCTATCTATCCTATAACCCGGTCTCTCAACTAACATCATGAGACCGGTAAAATAGAAAGCCTATCAAGAACATACCTTTGCCTTGCGCATAATCCACTTGAGGTCGATGAAGACGATCTTTATCTCCTCAAGACGAACACCTTTCTTGATTGCGCTTCACTTGGTGAAGGCTCACATGTTGCTCCCCCATACACCAATATGGGAGAAGCACTCTTCGACATATCTTCACTTGGACTCAAGTGTTGATCAACTCGCACTTAGCCTTGATCAACAAATACTCTTCTTCCCGTAGCCTTGACTCCAACAAATGGAGATCAAGCAATGCAAATGGACACGCCTACAAGTAGCTTAATACAAACTTTAGTCCATAGAGATTGTCATTAATTTCCAAAACCACACATGGAGGCAACCATGCACTTTCACACTGTCACTCCCTTGAAGGCCGCCACGGCGGCACCTGGATGACATGGAGCGAGAGGAGAGGGGTTTGGAGAAAGTGCACGAAGGAGGCCAGAAGGTAACGGAGGAGAGTGGTTTGGAGAAACTGCAGGGAGGCGGCGATAACTTAAAGGACGAGCGGGGTGAATGGTCAAACTTGGTATTTTTACATTTTTTGGAAACTTCGTTCGTGGTAGCTCATTTGTGTGAAGGTTCTTTTATGACAATGTGTGCATGTTTTGTATTTTTTTGATTTTTTTAATTAGTTATGCTCATTTGACCTCGATCGTGGCTCCTCACCCGTGCTATGGATTTTTCGTGATGCCTTTTTAGTGCAAATATATGTAAACCATATTTATATGTTTTTATCATTACTATATGACATAAGATGACTATGTGCAGATGTTCCATATTTTTCTGATTTTTTTGAATTAGTTATGCTCATTTCAATGTGTTCGAGGTCTCTCACTTGATTTAAAGATTTTTCGTAAAAATGTATATAAACCATATTTATATTTTTTTGTCGTTAGTATACAACTTTAGAAGACCATGTGCAGAAGTTTCATATTTTTTCGATTTTTTTCGAATTACTTATGCCATACCCTAATTTGGTCATCTCCCTCGAAATCTCTACTACTCTGTTCAAGATATCACATTTGAGTGAAGCCTTTTTCGTGCAAATGTATGTAAACCATATTTATATTTTTTATCATTACTATATGACATAAGATGACTATGTGCGAATGGTTCATTTTTTTTGATTTTTTTGAATTAGTTATGCTCATTTCAAAGTGTTCGAGGTCTCTCACTTGATTTAAAGATTTTTCGTAAAAATGTATATAAACCATATTTATATTTTTTGGTCGTTAGTATACAACATTATAAGACCATGTGCGCAAGTTTCATATTTTTTTGATTTTTTTTGAATTACTTATGCCATACCCTAATTTGGTCATCTCCCTCGAAATCCCTACTACTCTGTTCAAGATATCACATTTGAGTGAAGCCTTTTTCGTGAAAATGTATGTAAACCATATTTATATTTTTTATCGTTACTATATGACAATGTGCGAAGGTTTCATATTTTTTTGATTTTGTTTTGAATTAGTTATGCCCATTTCAAAGTGTTCGAGGTCTCTCACTTGATTTAAAGATTTTTCGTAAAAATGTATATAAACCATATTTATATTTTTTTGTCATTAGTATACAACATTAGAAGACCATGTGCGCAAGTTTCACATTTTTTTGATTTTTTTGAATTAGTTATGCCATAACCTAATTTGGTCAAACCTCAGAAAACCCCATTTACCCCCTCAAAACCCCGCTAACCCTAGCGCTGAACTACAGCCGTTCGATCATACCCTAGCACCGAATTACAACCGTCAGATATGGTCTTCTAGAAGGAAATTCGCATCCAGGCTGCGGGAAGGCTCCGCGCCGTCCGATATGGATCGCATGGACGGTTCGATCAGATTTTGTATGGCAATCCGCGAGAGACTGGTTCTGCAATGTGATTGGCCGCGTAGGACTTGGCAATTCTCTGTCTTCGCCTGTGACGAGTGGGGCCGGCTGTCCCATTGCCTAGTAGATAGTTTTGTCACACATACGGACTGGTTAGCATGTTTAGTCCCACCTCGCTAGTTTATAGCACGTACGACCAGTTTATATGTCCCGAATGTGGCACCCTGCCAGAGCATTAGCCAGTATTGGTATCCTAAATAGGACACTAATATCTGGTTAATCCTCTTTTTTAACTTATAAAAGAATTGAAAATCATTTCATTTTTTGAACCTTGATATCTCGTGCAAACAAATTTAGAACCCAAATTGAGCTCTGATTAATCCTCTTTTTCAACTTATAAAAAATAGAAAATCATTTTAATAGCTTTTTAAGATCAAAGCAATAAAAGCTATGTACCGTTAAACCAATTTTCGTGTTAGTTCGCGTCCAATATGGTATACATGGATCACATTGTTTTTTTTTGGTCATTTCAAGAAGGTCAAAAAAACTTGCTTAGGAATGGGCCGTTTATCCTAGCTTTAATTGGAGCTCATTTGGAGCACTCTTTTCACGACTAGGAAAAAAAATACCACAAAGAACATGTATGTTTAGGACTGGGCTGTTTACCCTTGCAACATATCAATACCCCAAAGATCCCGTTGACAAAAAAAAACGATGTTCAAAATGGTCAAGATAGTCAAGATGCTTCTATTGTCATGTCTTGTCAACCGCAGGCGGATTGATATCTCCCCTCGGTTCTACTTCTGCATGCGATTTAATGCTCTCTTCGATCAACTCGAGACACTCGATTGTTCCAACTTCCAAGCGGTTCTCATTGCAGTTCTTACCGATAAAAACACCAACTCAGTTCCTCTACAACAGTTCTCCTCCCACAGCCCAAAAAAACCCTAATCCTTCTCCCAGCGAGCAATGGAGGACTAACAAAAGGACCTCCCGAGCGACGATGCCTCCACCGAAGACAAGGAGGGGTACAGAGGGTTGTGGGAGGGGCCTCCAGGACTGCCCCCAGACCCCGACGACTCCTCCTCCCACTCATCGGAGGAGGAGGCCGATGAGGAGGAGGAGGCTGATGAGGAGGAGGACGAGGATGAGGACGTCGATCACGACGCCCACGAGGAGGAGGAGGACGAGGAGGCGGAGGAGGCCCCCGTCGACTATGACGCCGACGAGGAGGATGGTGACGACGACGAGGAGGATGAGGAGGAAGGCGGCGACGACGACGCACCGCCGGCGAAGAGGAGGAAGCCCTAGGATTATGGTTTTTTATAATACTAGTATTAGCAGTAGTATTAGTACTAGTGCTGGTATTAGTTTAGTAGTAGTATTAGTACTAGTAATATTATTAGTTTCGTAGTTGAATATGTAAAAAAGAACATCTTTTGTGCTAACAAAATATTAATATTTCCTAATCGTCAAATTAAAGAAGGTCAAACGATTAGGATTAGTATTAGTACAACCACGGCCTTTTATTTGGGCGGCAGCGGGCGAGAGGAAATATTAATATTTCCTAATCGTCAAATTAAAGAAGGCCAAACGATTAGGATTAGTATTAGTACTACCACGACCTTTTATTTGGGGACGGCGAGCGAGAGGAAATATTAATATTTCCTAATCGTCAAATTAAAGAAGGCCAAACGATTAGGATTAGTATTAGTACTACCACGGCCTTTTATTTGGGGGCGGCAAGCAAGAGGAAATATTAATATTTTCTAATCATAAAATTAAAGAAGGCCAGACAAGGTTTAATTAGGATTAGTATTAGTACTACCACGACCTTTTATTTGGGGGGAGGCCAGGATAGTGTGGGTCCCCTGTTCGGCCCTACCCCAGCCCCACTCGTGATGAGCAGGAGAGAAAGACCACATGGGACCCATCAGCGGTATCCCTTGATTAAACAAGTGAGACAGTTCGGCCCCACTAGTGCCCCACTAGTCAGGCCAAGTAACGGTCAAACGAGTTTGACCAGACGGAAATGGCCGCATGGCAGAATAAGAGGCTTGTCTAGCCTTTGTTCTGTTCAACTTTGGAGTGTCACACTCTTTTATATCAAGAGGTCGTGCTTAGCCTCATGACGTACTCGATGAAGTGATACTCTTACCCTTCCTTATCCATCTACCTCCGAGCTACTCGGGCTCGAGATTGTTGAGGATGCATATTGGGGTTGTAATCGGATATTCTTAGCAATTGATATTGCTTTGACATCCAAGGACTTTGATGGCGTTCTTAGCATGGTTGGTAATCTGATCATCAAGCCAAGTTTGACTGTGCTACCAAGTCCATTCGTTCAGGTGCCCACCTTCGGTCAAGAGGTTAGATTCATGTTGAAACTCTAAAGATCACAGCGTTCGCTTGGAAAAGCAAAATTTCCTCTCGCAAACTAGCTAGTGTCCTGGAGCTTGACGCTGTAGTCAATACTTGAGATCCTTACCTCTCGTTAACTGTTGTAACTCCTTCCTCGGACATGTCAAGTCTGAAATTTCCGCACGCTTAACCGAATCTGAATCTCAAGCAGAAATGATGGTTGGTGTTCTTAAGAGTATGACATAGGCCTTGTGTAAATCCAGCAAGTTTGAGGTGGTGGTTGCCCTACTTAACTGGAAGGTCTATTGTGATATCCTCTTGCCTTTCGTAAAGTCAAACCACTCTCCATGAGGATTTTGTGCTACTATTCTAGAAGTTGCCCTTATGGTCTCTTCGCAACCTTAAAAGTCCGATCTCCACTTGATGACCTATTGAAGGCTTTTCCGAAGCCTGATAGTGGTATCTAGAACATCGAGGAGAACCTTAACGTGGTGTGCTAAAAATATCACTCGGTTGTTTCTCCTATCCTCTGCTCGACCTTTGTATGGTCAAGTGGTTCCTAGTTTTCCCCAATGGCTTATGGTCTTGTGCAAAGTTCATATTTCCAACCCTTGGAGGAAACTTGCCTATCACCTTGACTATCTTCTGTTTCTCGTCGGCACGTCATGCTTGTTACCTTTTCTCTGCAACAAGGAAGATCATCGTGGGATCGAGAAGATCGTTGAAGTTAAGGGTTGCCGTGTTTCCCTCATCCCTCTTCCTACTCTAGGAATCTCGGGACGAGATTCTTGTAAGGGGGATAGAATTGTAACAGCCCAGATTTGGTACCCTAAAATATGGGCCAAATTTTCACTTTTTATTTTCATTGCATCATGGCATACATATTTAAAATGCTAAGTTAAATATTGCAAACAATGGAAATCATTTAAAGCAATCAAACACTTCCCAAAAATCCCAAACCAAATGCAATTGCTCAAATTGGCAAGACCAAATATTCTTGAGTTTCCATATTTGTCCAGAAAGTTCCAATAATGCATTTTCAAATTTAATTGGCAAAGTCAAATTCTTGCCAAACAATTAAATAAATTGGGACTTCAAAGTTGGGTTTAAACCAATTCTCGTTTTGAAACCAAGTTAAACATTTAAAAAATTTAAATAAAAATATGGGGAGATTCATTATATTATTGGGAGCCTCCATGAATAATTTCACTTATTTTGGAAATGTTTAAATACCCCAAGTAAATGGATTTTGGAAATTATTAAATTTTGCCTTATCCAAACCCTTTGAACAAATGTTGCTCAAAACTTTTTATTTGGCAACACCAATTTTTGTGGAGCTTCTAGTTGATATTGAGATCCCACATGAATTTTTGCAGAAATTATAAAAATGTTTTAGGGCCTCAATTAAATTCACTAAACTGCTGCTGGACTAAATTGTGATGCATTTCATTTTAGAAAGGGGTTTTTTCATAAAATCTTCATGGCATCCTTTCCCTGTCGCCACAGGGAAGACACTGCCGCGCCGTGCCACCGTGTCGACCTCCCTGCTCCCACGTCGCCGGCCCCCCCAGGGTGGATAAGACGCTGCACCACGGCGCCCTGCTCTCTCCTCTCTCCCCCAGCTCTCTCCCCACGAACCCTAACCCTAGCTCAAGCTCTGTCCGCCGCCGCCGCTCGCCTCTGTCGCCGCGGTCGCCGACGATTCCGGCCGTCCCGGAGCCAGCCGAAGCCACCGTCGTCTCCGCCTCGAGCTCCTCTACCTCCTCCTCCACCCGTGCGTGCTGGGATGCCTCCCACCGCGGGAATCGACGCCGACTTCCCCGCCTCCGGCCACCGTGTCCGAGCCCCGTGTCGCCGCCATCCGGCCTCCCCATGCCCCGCCATCCTCGCCATCGTCCCCAGGGTGAGCTCGCAGTGCTCCCCAACCTCTCTTCCCTCCCTCTTTCCCTCTGTGCCGTGCCCCCGCCGTGCGTCACCGTCTGCCTCCGCTCCGGCGATCACCGCGGCAACTCCGGTGACCGTATGGTCCATCCTGCCGCTCCCCCTGCTCCTCTTGGCCTCCTCGAGCTAGTAGTGCCTGTCCACGTGTCCAATTTCGATCAAGAACGACGAATTGAAGATCAACATGCCGCAGCTCCCCTCAGTGATGTCATCATGACGTCATCGTTCTTCAGTTTTTAATTTTCAGAAATTTACAGAAACTAGAAAATGCCATATCTTGAGTTTGGTAAGTGTGCCTTATATCAAATTGTTTAGAATTTTATACTCTACCCAAATATGTCACTCACACATGCTAATGAAATTTAAAAATATAAATTTAAATGTGATATGCAAAACATGTGAGAGTTATTCAAACTTTTGGAAATTAATATCTAGAGTTTTACATTTCAGAAAAATGCAAATAACATGTTAAAATGCTCAGCTAACTAAACTCTACATGTTAGTGCTCTTATTTTAATTAATTGGTTAATTTAAATTGCCTGTTTTGATTAAATATAAAGAGGGCAGATTTAAGTTGCTATTTGGGAAATTCATAATAATTTGAATATTGATCCAAAATTTGCAAACAAGATCTTAAAATGTTCAGGAAAACAACATCTAAATGTTAGTTCCATTTACATGCAATAATGAACATTTAAATTGCTGTTTAATTAAAATTATTAAAATGGCAGATTTAAATCCAATTTTGTAAATTGCATAACTTGAGTTTTACTCATCCAAAAATTATGAATAAGCTCCCAACATGTTCAGTGAACAATTATCTACAAGTTTATGTCATTTGAGGGAATTTTAGATGCAATGTTGGTGCTGTTTAATAAATATAGATAAAATGGCAGAATTAATTCAATTATCAAAAATGTCATAACTTGTTAAATATTAATCCAAAAATTGCAAATGATATACCAATTTGATCATCAACTCAAAGGCTATTCATCTATGTTAAAATCACAGAATGATAATAACTTTTCCTTTGATGTCATTTTCGAATTGGTTAAAATGATTTAAATTGCATAACCGTTTAAATCACCATTTCTTCACCGTTAATCGGAAAATTGCAAACGAAGTACCAAATTGATCAGTGGACCAATACCTATCTAATAATGTCAATATCATGCATGTAGACCTCATATTTCAGTACTAGACATGTTGAGTAATTAATTAATTCACTAAGTTAAATATGGAGTTTTGACCCGTTAATTGCTATATTTAATTTAGGGGTTCCATTTAACTTGTGGGACATGCCCAAATACTTTTCAGTGCATAAATTGACCATATCATCATGATTGTGCATTGCACCTTGTATTCGTGTTATTTATTTCGTTTCATGTTATTGTTGTGTTTCGTTAGATTCAGGAGTCGAGGTTCCACCACAACACCTCGACGATCAACGCGCCCAGTACTATCAGCAAGGCAAGAGCTAACCTAACCTTCTTGGCATCTAGCATCCTATTGTTTTACAAACTTATTTTATCCACCAGAATATTGCATGCGATTCAAATGTCTCTTTTGATCAAGATTTAGAGTATCCTATGAATGCATGTTTATCCCCTAAACCATCACATGCTTCCCCTCCTATAAACCCTAGGTTTGATGTGTTGGCCGGAGACAAAGATATATTTGTTGTTATATATGCTTAGCTATGCTTAGCCATGCTAGTCAAATAATATATTTTGTCCGGTGATTTAATTCCATTATTACGAATGGTGGTGGAATGTTCGGACATGATGGTTACTCGTGGTGGATAATTAATTTGCTAAAAGGCTTGGATGAGTTGCCATCGAGGATGGTGTTTTGCCTCATTCCTGCCGCCTAGGCTGAGAGTGCTTTTAGCTAGAACCAAGAAACGAGCGTGCTGCCATTGGTGGGTGTATGGGCGCCTCACTAACTGAATAACTTGTGTGGGCGTATCCAAGGGTCCTCTAGTTTGATATTTCCATTTGCCGTGTGTGTGAGCGGAAAAAGAAATGATGAGGATGGTGGTGTTTAGGACGTGGCGATGGGGCAGGGGCTGAGGCTGGGTAAACTTGCCCTGTGGCCACAGATGACTCTTGGATAGTCTCACGCGAGGTAAAGGTTTAACCGCGCCTGCTTGCCGGCCTTCCCCGGAAGAGGGCCAACTAGGTGAGTCGGACGGTACCAATGGGTAAATTAGTACACCCCTGCAGGGTAAATCTTTTCGAAAAGCCGTGTCCACGGTTATGGACAAACTCTTGGGAAAGGCGGATTAGCTCATAGATAACATTAACCTAATTGATATGGCAGCTAAAGGTTGCATAATCAACTTGTGTTAAAGGTTCATTTCCTCGAGGGTGATTCGAGGGAGTGCCTTTGGTGGAGATGAGTGGTTTGGATACAAGTAGGTTCGATGAGAACCGAATATGAAAGTTTACTCTCTTATCCCTTTTCGGAAACATTCTGAGGAGACGATGCAAATGGTCCTGATGTCTTTTAAAATGGAAAACTAGCTTTATGCAAAACCAGCTACATTATACAGCATTAGAGTCTCCGTCAGCATCGGGCCTATATCGCCCTACTAATTCTTGCGAGTACGTCATACTCAGCCTTGCTTTGTTGATTATTATGTGTTTCAGAGGAGGACGCCACCGAACTGGAAGGTGGGTTCTATGTTGACTTCGACGAGTAGTCTGGGGTTCCCAGGTGGCAGCTTGGGACGTCATGGAACAAGCTGGCACGGGATGTTTATCTATAGGCCTCTTAGGCCATAATTTGGATCTTGTTGTTTAGACAACTTTAATTTGCTTCCGCTGTTGTAATGATGGGTCAGTGACCTCTGATGTGTCATTTACTATCTTTCTCAATTATATGAGTTGAACTATGATATCTTTGTGTCGTAGAGTCTGTGATGTGCCAGTTGTTCCGCAGTCTTGGTCTCTTTGTTATACGTGAAAGCGATGTCCGAGCTTATGGCATGATCGAGGTGTTGTGTGCCGATGATGTATTCCGAGCACGCCTGCCAATGTGTTTTGGCCTGGGATTGGTAACCCCAGTAACCCTTGATTGTGTAGCATGACCGGTTGCACAACGTTTCACTGTATAGCTCTGGGGTCAGGGCGCTACAAGTTGGTATCAGAGCAGGACTGCCTGTAGGAAACCCGTTCTATTGGTCGATGTCGAGTCTAGTGTTGTGAAAACTATTTATAACCTAAAAATGAGTTGTGAAAACCTTCTTAGGTTTCTTTTTACTCCTTACCCAATTCGCTCCATCTCTGAGTTGTCTTACCTCTATTTTGATTTAGCGGTTCTTCTGCTCATCTGGCGATTCAAGAAATTAGGTTCACGGGGTTGGTTCCTACCTTTAGTCTACTGGTTAGGTTGTTCCCGTTTCCAGAAACCGAAGTAAAATCCGTTGTTCTCACCCAATGAAGAAGAAGGTGCAAGACGTCTGAAGCCTTGAAAACGTTTCGCACCTAATCGAGTATTCCTCTCTTTGAGTTATGGCCCATGATCTTGAACCGAAGGTCCCGGATTGTACTGGAATTCTGGTGTATTGATTCATGAGGGTTGTCACCCATGTGAGCACTATGCTATTTGTGAGTCCCAGTACATGAAGCTGATCTTTAACCCAAGATCTTTCCCGTTGAATCCTGATGATTAATTGTCAAACCCTATGTTAGGTTGGCCATGTTTGAAGTTAATCTTCAATTTGGTGGTTGTAGTCGTAATTGAAATGCGGCAACAAACCTCTTCTCTGTCACGAGCTATAGCTGGATATTCTGTCATGAAACCATCTAGATCAAGATAAGAGTGCTCATCGCGAGTTTCCCAGCTATCCTTGTGATTCCTCCGGTAACACCGATTCCTGAAACCGTATCGGCACTAGTTGTCGGAAGAGTGCTAACAAGGGCTTCTGCATTATCTTGATATTCTTGATAGCCCGTTTTCTTACTCTTAATCTGTTGTCCGACATTTATCTGCCAGTTGACAGTCAAGTGTTATCGTGCATTGGTGTGTTCCGAAGCATGTTACCTTGTGGTCCGTCAATACATTCCATATCGGGATGTTAGGACAAACAAACTCCGGTACCTTGTCCATTTCTCAGCCAGGTCAAAGTATTGTAATCCGCAGAATAAGAGGCTTGTCTAGCCTTTGTTCTGTTCAACTTTGGAGTGTCACACTCTTTTATATCAAGAGGTCATGCTTAGCCTCATGACGTACTCGATGAAGTGATACTCTTACCCTTCCTTATCCATCTACCTCCGAGCTACTCGGGCTCGAGATTGTTGAGGATGCATATTGGGGTTGTAATCGGATATTCTTAGCAATTGATATTGCTTTGACATCCAAGGACTTTGATGGCGTTCTTAGCATGGTTGGTAATCTGATCATCAAGCCGAGTTTGACTGTGCTACCAAGTCCATTCGTTCAGGTGCCCACCTTCGGTCAAGAGGTTAGATTCGTGTTGAAACTTTAAAGATCACAGCGTTCGCTTGGAAAAGCAAAATTTCCTCTCGCAAACTAGCTAGTGTCCTGGAGCTTGACGCTGTAGTCAGTACTTGAGATCCTTACCTCTCGTTAACTGTTGTAACTCCTTCCTCGGACATCTCAAGTCTGAAATTTCCGCACTCTTAACCGAATCTGAATCTCAAGCAGAAATGATGGTTGGTGTTCTTAAGAGTATGACATAGGCCTTGTGTAAATCCAGCAAGTTTGAGGTGGTGGTTGCCCTACTTAACTGGAAGGTCTATTGTGATATCCTCTTGCCTTTCGTAAAGTCAAACCACTCTCCATGAGGATTTTGTGCTACTATTCTAGAAGTTGCCCTTATGGTCTCTTCGCAACCTTAAAAGTCCGATCTCCACTTGATGACCTATTGAAGGCTTTTCCGAAGCCTGATAGTGGTATCTAGAACATCGAGGAGAACCTTAACGTGGTGTGCTAAAAATATCACTCGGTCGTTTCTCCTATCCTCTGCTCGACCTTTGTATGGTCAAGTGGTTCCTAGTTTTCCCCAATGGCTTATGGTCTTGTGCAAAGTTCATATTTCCAACCCTTGGAGGAAACTTGCCTATCACCTTGACTATCTTCTGTTTCTCGTCGGCACGTCATGCTTGTTACCTTTTCTCTGCAACAAGGAAGATCATCATGGGATCGAGAAGATCGTTGAAGTTAAGGGTTGCCGTGTTTCCCGCATCCCTCTTCCTACTCTAGGAATCTCGGGACGAGATTCTTGTAAGGGGGATAGAATTGTAACAGCCCAGATTTGGTACCCTAAAATATGGGCCAAATTTTCACTTTTTATTTTCATTGCATCATGGCATACATATTTAAAATGCTAAGTTAAATATTGCAAACAATGGAAATCATTTAAAGCAATCAAACACTTCCCAAAAATCCCAAACCAAATGCAATTGCTCAAATTGGCAAGACCAAATATTCTTGAGTTTCCATATTTGTCCAGAAAGTTCCAATAATGCATTTTCAAATTTAATTGGCAAAGTCAAATTCTTGCCAAACAATTAAATAAATTGGGACTTCAAAGTTGGGTTTAAACCAATTCTCATTTTGAAACCAATTTAAACATTTAAAAATTTCAAATAAAAATATGGGGAGATTCATTATATTATTGGGAGCCTCCATGAATAATTTCACTTATTTTGGAAATGTATAAATACCCCAAGTAAATGGATTTTGGAAATTATTAAATTTTGCCTTATCCAAACCCTTTGAACAAATGTTGCTCAAAACTTTTTATTTGGCAACACCAATTTTTGTGGAGCTTCTAGTTGATATTGAGATCCCACATGAATTTTTGCAGAAATTATAAAAATGTTTTAGGGCCTCAATTAAATTCACTAAACTGCTGCTGGACTAAATTGTGATGCATTTCATTTTAGCCAGGGGGTTTTTCATAAAATCTTCATGGCATCCTTTCCCTGTCGCCACAGGGTAGACACTGCCGTGCCGTGCCGCCTGTCGACCTCCCTGCTCCCACGTCGCCGCCCCCCCCCCCAGGGTGGATAAGACGCTGCACCACGGCGCCTTGCTCTCTCCTCTCTCCCCCAGCTCTCTCCCCACGAACCCTAACCCTAGCTCAAGCTCTGTCCGCCGCCGCCGCTCGCCTCTGTCGCCGCGGTCGCCGACGATTCCGGCCGTCCCGGAGCCAGCCGAAGCCACCGTCGTCTCCGCCTCGAGCTCCTCTACCTCCTCCTCCACCCGTGCGTGCTGGGATGCCTCCCACCGCGGGAATCGACGCCGACTTCCCCGCCTCCGGCCACCGTGTCCGAGCCCCGCGTCGCCGCCGTCCGGCCTCCCCGTGCCTCGCCATCCTTGCCATCGTCCCCAGGGTGAGCTCGCGGTGCTCCCCAACCTCTCTTCCCTCCCTCTTTCCCTCTGTGCCGTGCCCCCGCCGTGCGTCACCGTCTGCCTCCGCTCCGGCGATCACCGCGGCAACTCCGGTGACCGTATGGTCCATCCCGCCGCTCCCCCTGCTCCTCTTGGCCTCCTCGAGCTAGTAGTGCCTGTCCACGTGTCCAATTTCAATCAAGAACGACGAATTGAAGATCAACATGCCGCAGCTCCCCTCTCAGTGATGTCATCATGACATCATCGTTCTTCAGTTTTTAATTTTCAGAAATTTACAGAAACTAGAAAATGCCATATCTTGAGTTTGGTAAATCAGAAAAATGTGTGCCTTATATCAAATTGTTTAGAATTTTATACTCTACCCAAATATGTCACTCACACATGCTAATGAAATTTAAAAATATAAATTTAAATGTGATATGCAAAACATGTGAGAGTTATTCAAACTTTTGGAAATTAATATCTAGAGTTTTACATTTCAGAAAAATGCAAATAACATGTTAAAATGCTCAGCTAACTAAACTCTACATGTTAGTGCTCTTATTTTAATTAATTGGTTAATTTAAATTGCCTGTTTTGATTAAATATAAAGAGGGCAGATTTAAGTTGCTATTTGGGAAATTCATAATAATTTGAATATTGATCCAAAATTTGCAAACAAGATCTTAAAATGTTCAGGAAAACAACATCTAAATGTTAGTTCCATTTACATGCAATAATGAACATTTAAATTGCTGTTTAATTAAAATTATTAAAATGGCAGATTTAAATCCAATTTTGTAAATTGCATAACTTGAGTTTTACTCATCCAAAAATTATGAATAAGCTCCCAACATGTTCAGTGAACAATTATCTACAAGTTTATGTCATTTGAGGGAATTTTAGATGCAATGTTGGTGCTGTTTAATAAATATAGATAAAATGGCAGAATTAATTCAATTATCAAAAATGTCATAACTTGTTAAATATTAATCCAAAAATTGCAAATGATATACCAATTTGATCATCAACTCAAAGGCTATTCATCTATGTTAAAATCACAGAATGATAATAACTTTTCCTTTGATGTCATTTTCGAATTGGTTAAAATGATTTAAATTGCATAACCGTTTAAATCACCATTTCTTCACCGTTAATCGGAAAATTGCAAACGAAGTACCAAATTGATCAGTGGACCAATACCTATCTAATAATGTCAATATCATGCATGTATACCTCATATTTCAGTACTGGACATGTTGAGTAATTAATTAATTCACTAAGTTAAATATGGAGTTTTGACCCGTTAATTGCTATATTTAATTTAGGGGTTCCATTTAACTTGTGGGACATGCCCAAATACTTTTCAGTGCATAAATTTACCATATCATCATGATTGTGCATTGCACCTTGTATTCGTGTTATTTATTTCGTTTCCTGTTATTGTTGTGTTTCGTTAGATTCAGGAGTCGAGGTTCCACCACAACACCTCGACGATCAACGCGCCCAGTACTATCAGCAAGGCAAGAGCTAACCTAACCTTCTTGGCATCTAGCATCCTATTGTTTTACAAACTTATTTTATCCACCAGAATATTGCATGCGATTCAAATGTCTCTTTTGATCAAGATGTAGAGTATCCTATGAATGCATGTTTATCCCCTGAACCATCACATGCTTCCCCTCCTATAAACCCTAGGTTTGATGTGTTGGCCGGAGACAAAGATATATTTGTTGTTATATATGCTTAGCTATGCTTAGCCATGCTAGTCAAATAATATATTTTGTCCGGTGATTTAATTCCATTATTACGAATGGTGGTGGAATGTTCGGACATGATGGTTACTCGTGGTGGATAATTAATTTGCTAAAAGGCTTGGATGAGTTGCCATCGGGGATGGTGTTTTGCCTCATTCCTGCCGCCTAGGCTGAGAGTGCTTTTAGCTAGAACCAAGAGACGAGCGTGCTGCCATTGGTGGGTGTATGGGCGCCTCACTAACTGAATAACTTGTGCGGGCGTATCCAAGGGTCCTCTAGTTTGCTATTTCCATTTGCCGTGTGTGTGAGCGGAAAAAGAAATGATGAGGATGGTGGTGTTTAGGACGTGGCGATGGGGCAGGGGCTGAGGCTGGGTAAACTTGCCCTGTGGCCACAGATGACTCTTGGATAGTCTCACGCGAGGTAAAGGTTTAACCGCGCCTGCTTGCCGGCCTTCCCCGGAAGAGGGCCAACTAGGTGAGTCGGACGGTACCAATGGGTAAATTAGTACACCCCTGCAGGGTAAATCTTCTCGAAAAGCCGTGTCCACGGTTATGGACAAACTCTTGGGAAAGGCGGATTAGCTCATAGATAACATTAACCTAATTGATATGACATCTAAAGGTTGCATAATCAACTTGTGTTAAAGGTTCATTTCCTCGAGGGTGATTCGAGGGAGTGCCTTTGGTGGAGATGAGTGGTTTGGATACAAGTAGGTTCGATGAGAACCGAATATGAAAGTTTACTCTCTTATCCCTTTTCGGAAACATTCTGAGGAGACGATGCAAATGGTCCTGATGTCTTTTAAAATGGAAAACTAGCTTTATGCAAAACCAGCTACATTATACAGCATTAGAGTCTCCGTCAGCATCGGGCCTATATCGCCCTACTAATTCTTGCGAGTACGTCGTACTCAGCCTTGCTTTGTTGATTATTATGTGTTTCAGAGGAGGACGCCACCGAACTGGAAGGTGGGTTCTACGTTGACTTCGACGAGTAGTCTGGGGTTCCCAGGTGGCAGCTTGGTACGTCATGGAACAAGCTGGCATGGGATGTTTATCTATAGGCCTCTTAGGCCATAATTTGGATCTTGTTGTTTAGACAACTTTAATTTGCTTCCGCTGTTGTAATGATGGGTCAGTGACCTCTGATGTGTCATTTGCTATCTTTCTCAATTATATGAGTTGAACTATGATATCTTTGTGTCGTAGAGTCTGTGATGTGCCAGTTGTTCCGCAGTCTTGGTCTCTTTGTTATACGTGAAAGCGATGTCCGAGCTTATGGCATGATCGAGGTGTTGTGTGCCGATGATGTATTCCGAGCACGCCTGCCAATGTGTTTTGGCCTGGGATTGGTAACCCCAGTAACCCTTGATTGTGTAGCATGACCGGTTGCACAACGTTTCACTGTATAGCTCTGGGGTCAGGGCGCTACACCTGCGAGAGTGGGTAGAGCGAAGTGGGGCAAAAATGAGGAAAGCTAAGCGAGGAAAGCTAAGCGAGTGGGGCAAAAACGAGGAAACCTAAGGGAAGTGGGGCACGAAAGTAAATGACCCATGGAGATATCTATTTTTATTTAATTATCAACACGATAAACATTTACCAACAATGACAAAATGGTAACCAAAGTTGTGTCCACATTCGACCTTTCTAGTGAAGCATATTCATTCTTTCGCCGTCAATTTTACAACTCTATAATGAAATACATGGCACTCATTCATCAATATCTCATCAATTCATCCTCCTCGAGGAAACGTCATGCAAAGGAAGGAAAATATAGAGGTTCAACAAGTTTTCGAACTCAATTGGCGATCCAAAAGGGTAGTTTTCGAACAAGTTTTCGAACTCAATTGCTTTCTCACTTAAAACTGAACCGGTACATGGCTCTGCCCCTAACAGGTCAAATATTTACGTTGATATGCCACCGCGCCAAGGGTGAATAGAAAACGGTTCAGCACAGGGGAGCCCTTTTTTTTCTCCATGTTCCCATCGAGGCATGTCCCAGGTCAAAGCAGAAACAGAGCTGGTCCATGGTTCGCGATAGGTTTCCAGCCAGCTAGGGATTGCAGCCACCAAGCTCCTGCCGCGCCGCCAGTAACGCCACCGGCTGGAAGTCGGCGCGCCGCTTCCCTGGCTCCTCTCCTTGTGAACCGCGGAGAAACAGAGAACTCGTGTGGGAGCGCCGTCCGCGGCAGCGGCCGGAACGACGGCCACGAGCATGCACATGCGGGGAGGAGTGGCGCGCGTCAGCACAGTCGCAGCACCTGCAACAGCTCAAGGCGCGAAACCACGGAGCACCATGCTGGATCATGGCTGCGCCATCCATGGTCCGGCCGCTGCCGCCGGCGGTGCTCCCGCACGAGCTCCTCTGTTTCTCCTCGCGGGGCACAAGGGGAACTCGCTCCTTTGACTGATCGATCGACCATACCTTGTTCGGTCCAGCCAGGTGTTATTTGCCACAACGTATTTGTACTGTATTCACAATGTATTTTAGGGTTAAAAAATTAATAAGTCTGTATAAGAAGAAAGAGGGCAAATTAGTAAGGAATCAGTGTATGTGGTAAATTATAAAGACCCAAAATAAAACATGACAAATTACAAAATCTCCCTATTACGGAGGCATATATATTTTTTACCTTAAAAATATACTAAACATATTGTTTGAGCTAGTACAAAGAATAATCAGCTAAATCATATCAGATCAGTCTTATGCATCATCTTTCAGCATATAAGGGTATTTCAGACTTTCAGCACCAGCTACATGTCTACCAGCCGTCCCAAAAGCAGGTTGCCAAACAACAAATTTACATTTCACCAGCCGTCCAGCTACAGCTGCTTCTCAGTATCAACCAGCTCCAGCCGCTTCTCGTTCAGCTGCAGCTCAAACAAACAGGCACTAAAAGCCAATACAATTTACATTCATTTGTCCTTATAGTTAGATTTCAAATGAGGTTGAAAATCCTTCGTTACTTGGCTCTAACATAGATTAGGCCTTGAAAGCTCGACCAATATACCAAAGGCATAAATAACGCTCTAATAGTGTATTGTGTAGCATCATATGGATTATAATCTACACTAAACAAAACGAATATAGGCCATGGTTATTGTCGAAGGATGTTTTTGTTTCCTACGGTAATCTCACTTCAGCGAACTGAAGGAAGTTATTTGTCCGGTAGGCGGCACGAGTCAACGGGGCTGGATCAAAGACAATGTAGACAATGAAGTTCCCTCATACTTTATTCATGGTGTGATCACGAGATCATACAAGATGTCTACAAGAGGATCCTGTCAAGCTTATAGATGCTGTCAACAGGGGATGATTTGTATTTAGGGTTTAGGCTACGGAGGCTATGAAGATGATGGCCTAAGCTTGGTGTAGATGTGGTCATGTAGAGGGGTGAACGATGATCCTCTTTAGGGTGGATGTCCTCTGATACTTATAGTCTCCTGTAGGCGTCTCCATTCTATATGATTAGGGTTTCCTCTTGTCTTGTACGTGAAGTCTTGATCTTGTAACCTTTCTTCAATGTAGTCTGGTTGAAAGTGAATCTTCGGGAAGTCTTCATGCAGCACGAGATGTCAGGTCAGTTAGAGCTTCTAGAAGAGAGTCGCACAACTGAGGGAGTCCTTGGACGTTGTGGGATGGAAATGGTGCAGGTCCATAGGATTATGGACTAAACCCACTTATCTGAGATAAGCCCCTAATCAATGCCTTTAATGAGGTGGTCGACGTTCTTGATGTGCTTTATGAAGTTTCTTTGCTCCTGGTTGGACCTTGTCTGATAGACTCGATGACTTCGACGACCTTGATGCCAGGTCTGTGGGCACTTAGCGACCTGTGGAGACGACCTCACCTAGTCATGCCATTCCTGGTGGATCGGTCTTTGAGGGTGTCCTCGATCTGGATGTGAGATTTCGATGTTTTCCTGGACCTTGATAGTTAGGTCCCTGTTCTAATGAGATTACCAGTAACGCACAAGGGTAATCCTTGAAGCATGTTTACCTTTTGGGACCTCATAAGGTCTTTCATTGGAGGGGAGTCTCCTATGTGACGTACCTCCGACCTGATGAAGTGACGTGTCTTTTGTTTTGACCGTATAGACCGAATATATATGTTCGTTGGTACCCTTTACAACGTGAGTAGGTTTCCACGGGCATGAGGTCTTCTCGACTTTTTAGTTGAAAGAAAGACCTGAGAAGGCATCACGCCCCTCTACGACGTGAGTAGATCGTCACGGGGGATGAGGTCTTCCCATCTTGCTCGATGTGCATGACATGTGTCTGAGTAGTTTTGGATGTATATGAATATGTGGTTGCTTGTCCACACGACCTGGGAGGTCGATGTTATGTGGAAATCTAATCTGGCTGAGAGCTCTGGAAGATGCACGACGACGCGACCTGAGGAGGTCTTTACTGCGTTTGAATCTGAACTGTCCGGCGTAAATATAGGTGGTGCTCATAATGAGATTCCTTCCCATGATGTACATTGTCAGTACGTGGCATGCTCCTCGTAGGAATTTTCGACATGCGATGTCCGCGATTTCCTTGATGTTCTCATTTTGGTTTCCGCGTTGTAGTTGAATCGGTTGACACATAACCGAGTTGTGCATGCCCAGCTTCTGAGTCGTATCACACGAGAGAGCTCAGGGAATATCTATCTGAGTCAGAGGGGAAAATTCCATCTTGATTATCCACCTCATACAACTTGGTTCACACACAATCCAAGCACTGATTTTATGACTGGCAGTTACAGATAGTTCTTGGTGGGATCAAAGCCGACTGATCCTCAACTCGGCTAACGCGAACATCTTAGATCTAAGGATTACATTACTTGATTCACTTCATATGACGGTATACTCACGCCGACTCAATTCTTGGATCAGTCCAGTCGGCTTAACTCTTAACTCGGCTAGTGTAAGTCAGATCAACATCTCTATGCTCTATGACAAGTAGAACTTAGTCATCTCAGCGGTTTGCACATTAGTCTCAGTAGTTTGAGTCCAACCACAAACTCAACCGACTAAGGACAAACATGCAAGTACAAGGTTGCACAATCAAATCATGTGTTCGATGACAAGTACAATAGTTCATATGAAGGACATCTTATGAATACAACTCGAAAAGTGACACCTCTAGGTCATCATTCCTAACAGTATCCCCACTTGCAGTAGATGTCCTCGTCGACGTTCCAGAACAAATCTTCCAATGGGCCTATGACACCCTTGCCAATTTACAAACTGATAATCAACTTGTCTAGTGTTGTCAAAGTTTTCCAGAGCTAAGAGCATCTCCACCGGGGGGTGCCTAAATTGTGTCCGGCACCTCCCAATTGGAGGCCCAATTGGGGGGTGCCAGACACTTGTCTGGCGTTTTTTTCCCCTCCCATACCGGCACTCCCTAAACGGCCGGACCCCAAAGCAAATGATCAAATCGAACCCAAAATATACAAAAGCCGGCCGGTCACGAATGTTCCGGCCAAATAGTTTCACCGGCCAACACAGGCACGGCCAAATGGTTTCACCGACCAATACAAGGCACGTCCAAATAGCTTCGCCGGCCAACACAGGCACGGGGCAACAGCCTCACCGGCCAACACAGGCACGGCCATCAACAAGTTTTGCCACCAAAATAAGTCTAGACGCCGGGGTCACATGGAAATCATTTTTCTTGGGTGTCAGCATCCTCGGCCCTTTGTTTACTCGGCTTCATGATGCGCACGACCTCCTGGGCAAAGTACTCTTGCCGTTCCGCTGGCATGTTTGACGTGTCCGTTGCCATGATCTTGAGCTCCCGGTTTTCTTGCATCTCCTTGATCTTCATCTCTTTCACCCCCCTTGACTGTTGCAGCTCCTTCATCCTGTGGCCTTGCATGGTGTAGTACATATCCCACCTCTCGTTGTTGGCTTCGTGCATCTTCTCTTTGAGAATGTTGGAGGATGCCATGAACGTGGCAAGAGACTCTTGTAGGGCGGAAGGCGCCCCGGCCTTGTGTGCCGCCACCTTCGCCTTCTTGTTCCCAGTTGTCCCGGGGCGCCCCGGAATTTGGGTTTCATCGACAACACCACCTTGGCTAATGGAAGCACGCAGTGCACCCCATTTTTGACATTCTTGAAGCACTTTCCAACAATGCATGTATTTGAAGGCCTTGTTCTTGTTCAACTCTTGATACATCTCCATAGTTTCCTTCAACTAAATTAAAAGAGACATGTTAGACGAACAATATAAACTTTTGTGCATGCCAAATAGAGGGGAGGTTTGGTTTAGCATCTTACTACGTCGACTTGGTTGGTGCCGCTCTCGTTTCTTGTCTTCAATTGATCATAACATCCATGGAACTTGTTGACGGCCTCTCGTATGGACCCCCACCGCTTCTCTATTGCATTGGACTTGCGACGTGGAGGCACATTCAGTGGCGGGTATGCCGTCCTCTTGAGGAAGTCTTTGTGAATTCGGGTCCAATACGAACTACTATTTTGTTGTTCGCCGATGATGTAGTCTTGGCTTACCCCCATCCATGCCACACACAAAGCCGCATCCTCGTTTGGTCTCCATGTCCTGCCTCTATTCCCGTTCAGCAGCTTCATATGGTCGCCGGTTTCAACATCGTGCACAACCTGACTCTCCTCCTCCTCCCCGCACTCCTCCGCCTCCTCCTCCTTGCCCTCATCCTCTCGGCGGTGTTCGTAATCGTCCTCGCCACGGATGATATTGTTCATGGCATCCTAGTTCATCAATGTTATGAAATTCAATTCGAACTAGCGGCGACATCATTAAATGCACAACTCAAACAGCAGGCCACACAGAAATGATAAAAATGTAACTCGCCAGCCGCCATTCCGCCGAGCACGTTCGCGGCGTCTGTTTCATCATCACCGAACAGCTGCGTCGGCTCTACGGCCGTGGTGCCTGCAGATCGAAGAAGCACAGGCGAGTCGCTAAAGTGGGCGTCCTGATTGAGGTCGATGCCTCGGCTCTCGACCCCCTCGTCCTGCGAACTGGAGAAGCGCGATGGGTGGAACGTCGGCAACGATGGATCGTTGAAATAGTTCGGGGAAGACGGTGATAATCGATGAGGAGGGCAAGCCGACGAGCTCGTTTGGCTCGGGCCGCCTACAGAATTGCCGAAGAGGAGCTCCGCTTCCGCTACCCTCAATTTCGCGCGCAGTTGCCAGCCTGCTCGTAAAGCGGACGCCGCCGACCGCAACTCATCCTCGTTGAACGGCAACTCCAGGTATTCCGCCTTCATCGCCGTCGACTTCATCACCACGGCCCTCGTCGACCCCTTTGCCTTGGCGGATTTGCTTTGGGTGGGCTTTCTCAGACCCACCGGCGCCATCGGAGCCGACGAGAGGTTGTAGACGACGATCTCACCGGCGGCGGCGGTGACGAGCAAGGTGAAGGGGTGGACGGCAGCGGCGGCGAGGCAGTAGAAGGGGAGGGGTTTGTGAGAATGGAGGGAAGATTTGGCGGCCGGCGCGGCAATGTAGGTGAATTTTCGCGCCATTCGCTACGTGTGTACGACGGGCGGGCCATATCTGTCGGAGACTCGGACCGGACAGTGTCCGGCACCGCGAAGGCAGCCCCCAAAGTTGGAGGCTCTGTTCGCGGTGCCGGACAGATTTTGGGCCGGACAAAGACTTTGTGACCCCCGGTGTGGCTTATTTTTCTGTCCGGCGCCCTAAAGGAGCTTTACGGCCCCTTTTACGATCCCCGTGGAGATGCTCTAATGCTTTAGGTGTTCTGTTTGTCGGCTGGCTTTAGGTGTTCTGTTTTTCGGCTGGGCAATTTAACCTAGATGGAGTAGGACACTTTGTTCCTTGTGGACACGATAAATGCTATGCTCAATCATGGCTGTCTAATTTCGGCCAACTTCGACCATGCAGCGTGAGAGGTTTTGCCCCCTAGGAGGTGTGATTCCCCGCTTTGGAAAACTTAAAGCGATGTATAAATTCGTAAGTAGTCTAGGGTTAAGTATGATACTCATGGAGGGTTGATGGTCCTCCCTTTCTTGGGATCCTATCCCTCTATCCTTCCTTAGCTGTTTTTTTCTTTGGTTTTTCACTTTTGGATTTGGCAACAAACTTTGTTCTGTTTCTATATGGAATGGAACCCGGCCCTCCATGAGGTCGATCTCGTATGGAAAAAAATATACCGTGGGCAACAGATGAATAGATGGTTCTGATCATCACGGAAGCATCAAGAAAGCCTTGAATACTGGTTTTTTTATTTGGCGAATTACTGAATATGATTCGACCTGTGTATATAGATATCTGACAGTATCTTGCCTTGGCTGCTTGCTTTGGTCACGCTAGTAGTTTTGTCTTCTTCAACAGGGGAAGATGTGCATTTGCATACATAAAAGTTAGTTCAAAGTGATATATCCTATGGGGTCCAGTCACGGTGTCAATATCAATGATTCGTCATCCTACTTGACAAGAACAACATACCATGAAAACATATATGACTTAAGGCAGCGGATACTGATCCATTGGAGCAAATGAATGCAGCGCAGATGACATAAGATTAGTTTCCCAAATAAGATTTCTCATAAGAGTTAACATCTCGAAATATCAATCTTTTCCTACAGACGCAATGGCTTGCTACTAAACACATCATGTAAGCAGGATGTTCTGTGGTAGTTGTTACATGCTGAATTTAGCAACTCTGCTGAAATGTTCTACCATGAACTGGAATTCTGAAAGAACTTCCAGATTACCACCAAAAAGAGACACAAGAGAGAACGAGCTTCCCAAAATGACAGTTCAGACCACCATCAGCTTCCTAATTTATTAGAGCAGCAGCTGGTGTTAGTTTTAAGAAACCTGAAAAAAAGAGAGGAAACATTAGGGACATTCGAATAAGCAAGTGAAGAGGACCGAGTGAAATGAAAAAACAGTCGAAGGAAATTCTTGAGTAAACACTACACATGAAAGCTACTATGGTCATCTATGTACAGAACTGAAAGAAAATAGCGAGTTATCATGCGGATAATATCTTTATTTTCTATCCAAGTCTTGATTGCAGCAAAAAATTATACCACAGCCAAATGTTCAGAAATACTAAGTTTCAGTTCCAGTTAGTCAACATTCAGGAAAATGAAAGACAATGTATCCTTCAGGTTCTAATACAGTGGTTGAACAAGGCTACGCATACTTTGTGCTGGCTAGTTCAGAAAGACTGATACACCTGGATGGATGGTTGGAAGGCCAACACTGCTTCTCGGCAGCATGGAAAGTTGCTGTCACGAGAATACGAATGAAATAACATGTGTTCAGGTAACTCTTTCAATAATGGCAATTCTACAGAGTCAACATGCTAACAATTTTGACTTGAGTTCTGAAAAATAAGACTAGTCTCACTAACAGAAAGCAACGAGAGATTCATCCGCTGGTAAACTGGTACCTTCATCTCTTCTACTGCACGGACCAGAACATCTGCCACAGTCCTGTTTTTCTTGACGTCTTTCTTGCCTGAAAAATATTCATTTGATCAGTGAGCAAGAATTTGAATAACAGCAACAACACTACTATCACAACAAAATTTATAACAGTATGGATTTATGTGTATCACAGACAGGAATTGGGATAGAAAGAAAAACTGATAGTTAGAGAAGGTAATCAGTTATTCAGCACAGTGTACCCCATAAGCCCATAGCACAAGTATAATTAGGTAGCAGATAACACTACGGTAGTGTACAGAAGTGATTAAATGGGTGGAATATTTAAATCATTAAGTTACCTTCTATAACCAAAATACCGAGAGATAGAAATAAAACGTAGAACATGCTCTGCAAATTAGAAATTCACAAACAGCACATAACTATAACCACATTCTGGATAGGAAGCATTCTAGTTTTTGGGCAGAAGGTAGTCCCTGATTGAGTTAATTAGGCCAAAGCCATTGGCTAAGGCCTATCAAATCTCTCCCATGATTGAACAGATGAGAGACTAATATCAGGATAAGATTATTCGTGCTTGTCAGGTAATTAGGTAAAGTGATTGCCATGAAAGCCAAAAAAATGTGTGCACATTTATCTTGTTCAAAAGCTAAATCATTGACACCGCTGAATATGTTTCCAGAGTAAACAAATTATGAGCAGGGCAAACAGATAGAAATGAAAGGTTTGGGTCTGAGAACTTGAGGTACTTGCAGTCTTGCACCATTTTAAACCTGACAAGAGAATAGGAGCAGAGGTGGGATTGTAAGTTGTGCTTCTTGATAAGATTGATACATCCCAGTCCGTGGTTGGAACAACTTATGTTAGTATCTTACATGCACCTACGCCATTTATCACGCACTTCACCAAACAACAACCAAACTAACCTCCTTCAGAAAGTTATTTGTCATCCCAATAGTAACCAAATACATGGTATAAATATGTTTGGGTCATTATTTATGCATGCAGAGACAAAATATCATGTAAAATGATCTACAAAGAAGTCATGCATAGGACATCTAAAGCTGACTTTAAATTGAAGTGATCTAGCAACTATAGAAGTTTTGAGTCACAACCTGCAGAAGGGATCTGGCTGGATCCAAGCCATGGTGGAAGAACACATGGCACGAAGGACGGGTCGCCTGCTTCATACGCGTAGCTCAGAATCACCTCCTCCATGTCCATGTCCACGAGGAAGACGACTCGGGGCGTATTCTCAAGAGTGACAATGCTAGCGGATAGGTACACCCGATTGTGGCTGAGTGGGTCAAGAAACCCAATCTGTGGCGTGTTCCCCTCCTTCAAGGGCAGCCACGGGTGGCACTCGTGGTACCATCCCTGGAAGCTGTTGAGGTCTAGCCTCTGCTTCAGCGTCCAGCCACGGCCACCAATGCCCTCGTCGTTGAGCACGAAGGTGCTGAGCAGGAACGGTTCCTCACGAGAGACCTCGATGTACCACAGCCGCCCTTCGCTGACACACAGGCGCCGGTGCATCGATGGACCGCAGCCGCATCCGTCATGTGCCGCCGCAGGCAGCACGCTGTCCCTCGGCAGCTCGACGAAGCAGAGCTCCGGCCGGTCGCTGAACGGGTCGGCGGATACCGCGCCACAGGTGACGTCGAGCCACCACAGGCGGTCGCCAAAGGCCACGACTTCCCGGTCCAGCACCATCCGCCGCGCGAGTGGCGGCTGGCACGGCGAGACCGCCACGGTTTCCCACTCCCATGTTTCCGAGAGAAACCGGACCATCTTGTCCCCCTGTAGCTCGGCGACGGCGAACCGGTCGGGCGGCCCGTTGCGGCCGCGATCGGCTCGGGTGAGGAGGCCCATGTGGGAACCGCCGCGCATGACCTCCCTCACATGGTCGGGGACGACGTCCGGGAGGCGCGACAGCTGGCCGGTGACAGGGTTGCAGACGAAGCGCGTGACGCCGGGTACGTGGTCGTGGTCGGTTGGTTTCTCGGCGCGGTGCCTGGCGGAGATGGGCGCCGTGGTGCGCAGCTCGGAGTAGGAGAGGAGGAGGAGGCCGTCGCCGCTCGCGGCGCAGACGTAGCCGGGGAACAGCTGGATGACGCCGCTGTCTGCGTCTGGGTCCGGGCTGGCGCTGGCCTTGACGAGGCGCTTCGGGGCACGCACATCGGATTCGTGCGGTGGGGCGTGGAGGCGCACGGTCGCGCCGGGCGCCGGCCCGTCGGCCGCCGTCAGCGTCATGCGCTTGAAGATGGCCCACGGAGGGTGCGTGGCGCGGGAGCGGCGGCGGGATCCGGAGGCGGCGGCGGCGGTGGCGGTGGCGGACATCGCGGTGTCTCGAAGCTGTGGCTCTGAATGTGAAGTGAGCTTTAGACTCCAGGGAGCCTTAAGCTTAATGCAAGGTTTTTGTAAACATTTCTTCAATAGGTTGCTTTTATTTCTGAAGACTATGCCCGTCATCCTTCACAGGGCTAGAACTTTCATGGAGTTCCTTTCCTGCAGCGTTCGCAGCTCCTTCCCGGAACAGGGAGTAACATGTTACAATTTTTTACACTCTGCAGAGGTGCGTTACTTTACCCATAAGAGATCAAGACTTTGTTGCACAACCGGGTGATCTTTCCCGTCCACACTCTCTTTGGTGTGGGGCCCAGTTTTTGATCCAAGTCATTCACTGTGCCTCTCCGCACAACGCATGCCCACCCAATTCATGCATAGCGAGTTTACCCCTGATGCTCTACCCCTCACGGTAGACACCTAGGCTCTCCTTGCAGACCATCCTAGACCCCAGTCGCCGTGGGACTTAAGGGATCCGACCCATGTGCATGTAGTCCCGCAAGACCTACAGCCTACGGCACTGGCAGCCCGTTGACATGCATCCGGGAGAAGTACAGATGGCATTTCCCGTCCCATTCCAGGTCTTATGGTTAACGCGTCTTTACGGCGCAATCATTATGACGGCATTTGTGATTAAGTCCTAGGTAATACTTTCCCGTGCAAATGGAACCTCCGGACCTATTCTTCTTACCATGGTCCCATTTGCCAACCATAATAGGTTACCACCACTCAGGTAGATAGCCAAATAGTCAAGTTATTAAAGAAATAGGTTTTATGCTTTCTTTTGTATAAAGGTGATAGTATAATAAGGTTTTGCAAATAGTTTTATAATAAATACTTCAAGAGATATGAGCAAGTGATGAACTTGCCTGTGATAGAGGTGGCAGTTCATGCCCTTCGGGGTTCTAGGGTTGCGTCAGAACCCGGAGATCTGAAAACAGTAAAGTAGTCCGGGTAAGGACTACTGGAAACACTTGCAATATGCTATTATGCATAAATATGAGATGCATCGAATAAAACCCAAAATACCCAAACTCACAAGTAAGCGCTTCGCGTTATTGATTATTTTGTTAACGGTGAAATGCTTTGAGTTGTTATAACTTTTAGACTTAAGTGTTTGCTATGATTGCCAAAGTAATGTTTTACATGATTAACAAACAACTACAGGTGCTCGCTTAAGGATTGCATTTATTTCATAATTTTATTTTATTTAACTACTTTCAAAAAGTAATAACACTAGAGTGTTGGATTTTCAAATGAATTCCTTTTTGTGTGTTTTACCTAGGATGAGTAACAGGGCAATCATTTACAGAAAGGTAATTGAATTCACATTTTATGTTTTGAACTATATTTCAAAATTATTTTCTTTAAAGAAAACTAGTTGTTTTAAAATCTAGTACAATTATATTCCACTTACTACCTTTGAATTAATTATAAAAGAAATTTCGTTTCAAATAATTTATTTTAAAATAATTGAAATTATATCCATTTATGGATCTTAGTATTTTTCATTCAATAAACCTTTTAATAAATTAAATAAAAATTATATTTGAAATCCTTATAAAATTTGGAGTTGAAAACATGTTTTTATTTAATTTTTGGAATTTATTTGAATTTCAAAATTTTAAGTGATGATTAAGTGGCAATTTGGTAATTCTAAACAACTTTTAATTTTAGTTACTAAACTATGAATGAATTTGTCATATTTAAATAGGTTTCATTTTTCTAAGAATTTTGATATATTATTTGTAATTTTCTGATTTAGGAATTAAAAGTTATTGACTTTATAAATTTATATCATTTTCTGGAATTTGTGAAAAATATTAAAATTCTGACATGGGGTCCCACTGGTCAGGTTTTTATTTATTTTGAAAATGGGTAAGGGCGTGCTGACGTCAGCTGACGTCAGCAGCCATGGCCAGCGGCCATGTTGGCCTCGGCCCGGCCGATTCCGGCCGCCCCGACCAAGAGGAACTAGTGCACGAGATGCACTGAACAGAGACGGATCACAGGGTGGCGACGCCGCCCCTTTATGGTCGCCGGAGCTACCACGGCGACGACATGCCGCGGCGGCGCACGACGGCCGATCTCGAATCCGAAGGGCTAGGATGCAATCAACGCAACGGAGTGGGGCAAATGGAAGAGGAGCTCACCCAGAGGCTGCCGGACAAGGTTTAGGCGTCGGGGAGGCAACGGTGGCGACGAAATCGAGCTCGATGTCCAGCGGCGGCGTTCGGGGCGTCGCCGGCGTTCTCCGTCTATGGACCATCCCAGCAAGCGCAGCTTCCACCTAGAGGTCGAGGGCGACGAGGCAAATACGATAGACAAGGTCTCCGGTCTTCTGGCTCAAAGGTTCGTCGGCGATTTGAAAGGGCGTCGGCGGCCGGAGGAACTAGGGTTAGGGTTTCCAGCCGTTTTCCTGGGAGAGAAAGAGAGAGAGCGAGGGGGTGAGGAGGAGAGTGAAAGAGAGATATGGGGACGCCTCCTTGGGTCTTATCCCCGAGCGAAAGCGGCGAGCAGGAGGTGGCACGGCGCGACGACGTCGCTGTCCTCGTCCTTCTGTCCAGAGGAAGAAGAAAGAAGAAAAAGAAAAGATTTTTTGCAGAAAACCCCCTTGGCTTTTCTGTAATTTCAAAAACTTTTAAAACAGAAACACTAATTATTTAGGGATTTTAGATAAGTCCAAAAACAGAAATCCCTAAATAATTATGTGAAGTTTCTGTTTTAAAAGTTTTTGAAATTACAGAAAAGCCCAGGGGGTTTTCTGCAAAAAATCTTTTCTTTTTCTTCTTTCTTCTTCCTCTGGACAGAAGGACGAGGACAGCGACGTCGTCGCGCCGTGCCACCTCCTGCTCGCCGCTTTCGCTCGGGGATAAGACCCAAGGAGGCGTCCCCATATCTCTCTTTCACTCTCCTCCTCACCCCCTCGCTCTCTCTCTTTCTCTCCCAGGAAAACGGCTGGAAACCCTAACCCTAGTTCCTCCGGCCGCCGACGCCCTTTCAAATCGCCGACGAACCTTTGAGCCAGAAGACCGGAGACCTTGTCTATCGTATTTGCCTCGTCGCCCTCGACCTCTAGGTGGAAGCTGCGCTTGCTGGGATGGTCCATAGACGGAGAACGCCGGCGACGCCCCGAACGCCGCCGCTGGACATCGAGCTCGATTTCGTCGCCACCGTTGCCTCCCCGACGCCTAAACCTTGTCCGGCAGCCTCTGGGTGAGCTCCTCTTCCATTTGCCCCACTCCGTTGCGTTGATTGCATCCTAGCCCTTCGGATTCGAGATCGGCCGTCGTGCGCCGCCGCGGCATGTCGTCGCCGTGGTAGCTCCGGCGACCATAAAGGGGCGGCGTCGCCACCCTGTGATCCGTCTCTGTTCAGTGCATCTCGTGCACTAGTTCCTCTTGGTCGGGGCGGCCGGAATCGGCCGGGCCGAGGCCAACATGGCCGCTGGCCATGGCTGCTGACGTCAGCTGACGTCAGCACGCCCTTACCCATTTTCAAAATAAATAAAAACCTGACCAGTGGGACCCCATGTCAGAATTTTAATATTTTTCACAAATTCCAGAAAATGATATAAATTTATAAAGTCAATAACTTTTAATTCCTAAATCAGAAAATTACAAATAATATATCAAAATTCTTAGAAAAATGAAACCTATTTAAATATGACAAATTCATTCATAGTTTAGTAACTAAAATTAAAAGTTGTTTAGAATTACCAAATTGCCACTTAATCATCACTTAAAATTTTGAAATTCAAATAAATTCCAAAAATTAAATAAAAACATGTTTTCAACTCCAAATTTTATAAGGATTTCAAATATAATTTTTATTTAATTTATTAAAAGGTTTATTGAATGAAAAATACTAAGATCCATAAATGGATATAATTTCAATTATTTTAAAATAAATTATTTGAAACGAAATTTCTTTTATAATTAATTCAAAGGTAGTAAGTGGAATATAATTGTACTAGATTTTAAAACAACTAGTTTTCTTTAAAGAAAATAATTTTGAAATATAGTTCAAAACATAAAATGTGAATTCAATTACCTTTCTGTAAATGATTGCCCTGTTACTCATCCTAGGTAAAACACACAAAAAGGAATTCATTTGAAAATCCAACACTCTAGTGTTATTACTTTTTGAAAGTAGTTAAATAAAATAAAATTATGAAATAAATGCAATCCTTAAGCGAGCACCTGTAGTTGTTTGTTAATCATGTAAAACATTACTTTGGCAATCATAGCAAACACTTAAGTCTAAAAGTTATAACAACTCAAAGCATTTCACCGTTAACAAAATAATCAATAACGCGAAGCGCTTACTTGTGAGTTTGGGTATTTTGGGTTTTATTCGATGCATCTCATATTTATGCATAATAGCATATTGCAAGTGTTTCCAGTAGTCCTTACCCGGACTACTTTACTGTTTTCAGATCTCCGGGTTCTGACGCAACCCTAGAACCCCGAAGGGCATGAACTGCCACCTCTATCACAGGCAAGTTCATCACTTGCTCATATCTCTTGAAGTATTTATTATAAAACTATTTGCAAAACCTTATTATACTATCACCTTTATACAAAAGAAAGCATAAAACCTATTTCTTTAATAACTTGACTATTTGGCTATCTACCTGAGTGGTGGTAACCTATTATGGTTGGCAAATGGGACCATGGTAAGAAGAATAGGTCCGGAGGTTCCATTTGCACGGGAAAGTATTACCTAGGACTTAATCACAAATGCCGTCATAATGATTGCGCCGTAAAGACGCGTTAACCATAAGACCTGGAATGGGACGGGAAATGCCATCTGTACTTCTCCCGGATGCATGTCAACGGGCTGCCAGTGCCGTAGGCTGTAGGTCTTGCGGGACTACATGCACATGGGTGGGATCCCTTAAGTCCCACGGCGACTGGGGTCTAGGATGGTCTGCAAGGAGAGCCTAGGTGTCTACCGTGAGGGGTAGAGCATCAGGGGTAAACTCGCTATGCATGAATTGGGTGGGCATGCGTTGTGCGGAGAGGCACAGTGAATGACTTGGATCAAAAACTGGGCCCCACACCAAAGAGAGTGTGGACGGGAAAGATCACCCGGTTGTGCAACAAAGTCTTGATCTCTTATGGGTAAAGTAACGCACCTCTGCAGAGTGTAAAAAATTGTAACATGTTACTCCCTGTTCCGGGAAGGAGCTGCGAACGCTGCAGGAAAGGAACTCCATGAAAGTTCTAGCCCTGTGAAGGATGACGGGCATAGTCTTCAGAAATAAAAGCAACCTCTTGAAGAAATGTTTACAAAAACCTTGCATTAAGCTTAAGGCTCCCTGGAGTCTAAAGCTGTAGCTAGTGCATCAAACTTCCCACCGTACATAATGGACTTGCTGGGTAACGCTGGTTACTCACCCTTGCCCTTTTGACGAATTGTGGAGCCATCAAAGGAGTGACGATGGTTCAGCATGACATCGAGATCTTCATCAAGGAGTCAACCGCTACTTCACCAACCGAAGCACGACTACAACTATGGCCACGAAGAAGCAATGTCAACGATGTCGAAGAGATCACACTGCCAATGAAGGAGACCACGCTTACTGGAGGAACGAGTACAAGTCCGGATAATCTTATTCCGGATAGAATAGATTAAGGTGGTGGCAACAGCAGTAGTGGATTAGGAGTTAAAGCTAGAGTTGATCTCCAGCTTAGTGCTACGAATTGGCTCTCTCTCTGGATTTCATTTGCACGAGGCTATCCTCTATGTATCGAGGAGGTTCTCGAGATTTTGTATTGAATATTGTTGTAATCCTATAGTTTTACCTTGGACCTGCTATGTTTCTGTTGTACCACTCTGAAGGATGTAATATTCACGGATAGGTCCTTCTGTGAGTATTATATCAACGACTTGCACACTACACCATGCAGTGGTGTGCTGGGTCACCGCAGCTGCGGTGACCTGCATAAACTTGTTTTGGGTCTCCTGCATAAACTGCATGTACTGCATGAAGTTCTGCTCTCCGAGAAGTCGGAATGGTGGTAGCGGTGGTGCGGCTTCTCCTGCGTCATGGTCAGCCTTCTCTTTAGCCTCACGCTCCACTCGTTGCTCCTCGGTTTCTCTGTCATTACCCGTACTCATATTCCCCTAGTCCTGCAACATGAAGCGAATAAACTCATAATTACACCATGCCCATGCTTTCTGAGCCTCACTTTCACGTGCAGAACTAGTCACACAATCGAAATAAAATCCAAATCCAACTAAGAACCAGCGTTATTTACATAATGAACATAAATTATACAAATAGATTCATAGCATTACAAACCTTAAAAACGAAACAAAGCAGTAGGTAGTACAAGATTCTCTTGGGTCATACAAGCACTTCGACCCTTATTTATAAAACAACTCAACTCCACACTACACACAACCTGAAAGCACTAATTAAACAGTCCTCAAGCCCTTCTTCTAGATCAGCTGCAGAGTCACTCCTGGTACATACCCGGGGTCCATCCAAGCTGACGGGGAGTCTTGCGCACAGTCTCAGGTATGTAAGGTCTCCCAGTCGGAACAAAGTCCATGTCGGAGGTGTCCTTGTCAGATGCATCATTCAGGAAAAGATCTTCCTCGTCAGAAGAGATGTTAATAACAACATTGTTGTCATCAACTGGAGCAGCAGCAGGAACAGGAACAACAGGGGCTGCTTCTACGGACGGAAGGGACTGAATCTCATCATCCGCGGAGTCATCACAAGGGATAGGATGGCTGCTAGTACCAGGATACCAATCAAACCTCCATCCATCTGAGTTCTCAATAGGAACGTACGAGTCTGATGCCTCCAGAGGAACAGATGGCTCAGGCTCGCTGGGAGGTATGACAGGGTAAAAGATGGGCTCTGGGGTAGGCGAATACCTGGATGGTCCAGAACGTGCCTTACGTCTTGAAGTTCCCTCCTCTGGTGCACTATGAATTCCTCCCGCCTCCGGGGCCTTTCCCTTCTTAGGTAACTTTGCCCAATCTGGACCGGTAAGATCTCTCAGAAGACCACCCTTGTCTTCCATACTAACCTTGTGGGTCTTATAGAAGGATCCAACCAACAGCCTGTAGCGGTCCATCATACGAGTGGCTAACTTTGGCTTGGTCTTTACCAACGCCAAATGATCCAGAGCATACTCTGTGGACATACCATCACAAGGAATCTGTTGAACATATTAGCAATTTAGCATATGATTTAATCCGAAATATTATCATGTAAATCAAGGCAGTAGCAAGTAGACTAAACATGCAAACAAATAATCTAACAGATGAACCGATCCAATCTATTGCAACCGCTAGACAAACGAATTGAATAAACATATCATATAGAACGGACAGGAACACGTACTGAACAGCGGGAGCAGAACCGCTGGAGTTGGTGTTGACGTTGTCGCCCATGTTGAGGTTGCTGAAGAAGTCGCTGAGATCCGGGAAGAAGTTGTCGGTGTGGAGAAACTCGTCGTCCGATGACGACGTCGTGATGCCAGTAGTCGCGCCGGAGCGCTCCCCAAAAACCTGATTGCCCCTCACCCGTACAGGCTGACGAGAGACAGGGTTTCGGAGGCCTACTGTCCCGACAGTCGGTGTACGCCGACGGACGGGATGAGGAAGACGATGGCGGCGGCGCAATGAACTGGAAGGAGGTAGTCGCGTATGCGTCTGGGCGTAGCGGCTAGGGTTGTGCAGGCGCTTATGTAGTGCGGCTGGAAAGATCGTGGGACGTAGCCCACGTCCGAGTCGGGCCCGCCACGATCCAGAGAGACCGGAAGCAAAACGGGCTGAGTAACGCGTCCGTTAATGACTCATAATTAATGCGAATTAATTTTCCAAACGGCAAAACAAAAGATAGGCTCTCGGCTCGGCTCAATCCCACAACCCACGGCGCGTCGTGACGAACGAACGAGCGAGGAGGAGGAGGAGGAGTGCGCGAGGGCTCTCTCTTGTTCTCACTCACATACAAGCACTAGAACAACCCTCCTTATAAACCACTCCAACTCTCTCCCAACTAGCAATGTGGGACTAAACTTTAGTCCCCCACTAGTGCTGCCACTGATTTTTGGGATGGGCCATGTGAGTTTCAGAATTTGATAATGGGCCATGGGCCAAAGGCCAAAGCGGTCCAAATTCCAGCAATCCCCCACAAACTCTCATTGGCACATCTCTCCAATAAGTTTCCAGAACATTGTTTTATATACCGGTATGTCGTGGAGACTGTTAAGTTGAACTTCCACTTAAAGCTTCATATTACACTAGATTGCAACTTGAATAGTGGACTATGCCTTGAACTACAAGTTTTCTGCGCACTAGCTTCATACAAAGCCTAGACCGATACTAGGCTGCCGCGAGGCTTCCTCGCGGTTTGGAGCTTATGCGTCATACTCCAGGGCCTTTCATGAGTTTACTAGAGAGCACCCAACTCTCATAGATTGCGACGTTTAACAATCAGACTCATATAGGTGTGTTCTTCAAAAGATGTTCTGCAGGACAACATCTCAGCTAAAATAAGCCACTTAGAACACATTAAGATAAATATCAACCTGCCATACAGAATAGGAGAGTATTGCATCTTACGGAGTGGTAAAATTACTATAGGGATATATACTCTCCTCCAAGCTGACCAACAGCTTGTCTCCCAGCTCTAATTCACGGGATCTCCGATCACATAGAGTAGGTTACCACTGTGGACAACTCATACCGTGGGTCTCAAACCCATCTCCCTCGATGCATTATCTATCACATTACGTGATAAACCCTTTGTGAAGGGATCTGCCAAGTTCATGGTTGTTTGGATATAATCCAACGTAATAACTCCGGAGTTTTTCAATTTCCTGACAGATTTCAATCTCCTCTTCACATGCCTTGATGACTTCATATTGTCCTTAGAACTGTTCACCTTGACGATCACAGTTTGATTATCACAGTTCATTAGGATTGCGGGTATTGGTTTTTCAACCACAGGCAAGTCCATCAAAAGCTCACGAAGCCACTCTGCTTCAACAGTGGCTGTGTCTAATGCTGCGAGTTCTGCTTCCATAGTTGACCTCGTTAAGATGGTCTGCTTGCAAGACTTCCAAGAAACAGCGCCACCACCAAGTGTAAAAATATAACCACTAGTGGCCTTAATCTCATCAGCATCAGATATCCAATTAGAATCACTATAACCTTCCAGAACTCTCGGGTTTCCGGTGTAGTGAATTCCATAGCTCGCAGTGCCTTTTAAATAGCGCATAACTCTCTCAAGCGCATGCCAATGATCATCTCCCGGATTAGAAACAAACCGACTCAACTTGCTCACAGCAAAAGAGATGTCAGGCCTCGTGGCACTCGCCAAATACATAAGCGAGCCTATAATCTGAGAATATCTCAGTTGATCTCTAGCAATCCGTCGATTCTTTCGAAGCAACACACTAGGATCATATGGAGTAGAAGAAGGCTTGCAGTCACTATACCCGAAGCGACTCAAGACCTTTTCCACATAGTGAGACTGAAGCAGTGTAATCCCACCATTATCATCTCTCAACAGCTTGATGTTCAAGATAACATCAGCTACTCCTAGATCCTTCATCTCAAAACAACGAGATAAAAAATCCTTCACCTCCTTGATTAAATCAAGATTGGTTCCAAATATCAGTATGTCATCAACATATAGACAAAGAATAACTCCCTCGCCCCCACCATGGCGATAGTACACACACTTGTCAGCTTCGTTTACAACAAAGCCTTCAGCAGTCAAAGTCCTTTCAAACTTCTCATGCCATTGCTTAGGAGCTTGCTTGAGGCCATATAGCGACTTCAATAACTTACACACTTTGCCTTCCTGACCGGGCACTACGAAACCATCTGGCTGCTCCATGTAAATTTCCTCGTCCAACTCTCCATTAAGGAAAGCTGTTTTAACGTCCATTTGATGAACGAGAAGACCGTGCGAGGCAGCCAATGAAAGTAGCACTCGTATAGTGGTCAATCTAGGCACAGGTGAGTAAGTATCAAAGAAGTCTTCACCTTCTTTCTGGGTATAACCCTTGGCCACAAGCCTTGCCTTGTACTTTTCAATTGTACCATCAGGCCTAAGCTTTTTCTTGAACACCCACTTACATCCTACAGGTTTGCACCCATAAGGACGATCAGTGATCTCCCAGGTTCCGTTAGCCATGATGGAATCCATCTCGCAACGAACAGCTTCCTTCCAGTAGTCAGCATCAAGTGATGCATAAGCTTCTGAAATAGTTCTGGGTGTGTCATCCACGAGGTACACAATGAAATCATCACCAAAGGACTTTGCAGTCCTCTGTCTCTTGCTCCTTACAGGAATTTCAATGTCATCCTCTACTGGATTCTCTACGTGTTCTATCGGAATGGTGGGTACAGGAATCTCAGCCAAATCCTGACTAGACGAAGTAGGAATCTCCTGATTTGATGAGCTAGCCATATCCTTCATAGGAAATATGTTCTCAAAGAAAGTCGCATCATTCGACTCTATAATCGTACCAACATGCATGTCGGATACCTCAGATTTTACTATCAAAAATCTATAACCAATGCTATTAAAAGCATAGCCCAGAAGAACACAGTCTACGGTTTTGGGTCCAAGCTTGCGCTTCTTTGGTATTGGTACATTGACTTTCGCCAAACAACCCCAAGTACGTAGGTAAGAGAGTTTCAGCCTTTTCCTTTCCCATTCCTCAAATGGAGTAATGGTTTTATTCTTTGTGGGAACTCGGTTTAGGACATGACACGCAGTCATTAGTGCCTCCCCCCACCATGCCTTGGAGAGACCCGAAGTGTCTAACATGGCATTAACCAAGTCAGATAGAGTTCGGTTCTTTCTTTCAGCCACCCCATTTGACTGAGGTGAATAGGGAGGCGTCCTCTCATGGATAATACCATGTTCCGCACAAAAGGAATTAAATTCATTGGAAAAATACTCTCCACCACGATCAGACCTTAACCGTTTAATTTTACGATCAAGTTGGTTCTCTGCCTCGGCCTTATAGTTTTTGAAGTAAGTTAAAGCCTCATCTTTTGATTTCAGAAGATACACATAACAATATCTAGTGGAGTCATCAATAAGTGTCATGAAATATTTCTTTCCACCTTTTGTCAACACACCATTCATCTCACAAAGATCAGAATGTATAAGCTCGAGTGGTGTCAAGTTTCTCGGCTCCGCAGTCTTATGGGACTTGCGAGGTTGCTTAGCTTGAACACACACTTGACACTTGGAACCTTTGACAGTAGTAAATTTCGGAATTAAACTCATATTTGCTAATCGCGTCATGCAACCAAAGTTAATATGACAAAGTCGTGAATGCCATACATCAGATTCATTATCGTGGCAAACATGATTAATAACTTTAGTGCAAACATCTGACAAAGATAAGCGGAACAAGCCTCCGCACTCATAACCTTTACCAACAAATTGTCCATACTTGGAAATTACAACTTTATTGGACTCGAAAACCAACTTAAAACCATCTCGACATAAACGCGAACCGCTGACGAGATTCTTATTGATGGAGGGCACATGATGAACGTTCTTCAGTCGCACGATCTTCCCCGAAGTAAACTTCAGATCGACCGTACCAACACCACGAACAGTAGCATGTGACCCGTTCCCCATCAGCACGGGGGAAGTCCCTGTGGCCTGGTAAGAAGAAAACAATGAAGCATCAGCACAAACATGTACATTGGCACCAGTATCGACCAACCATTCAGGTGAATGAAAAACTGAAAGGATGGTAGGAAATATACCGTACCCAGATTCCTTCATCTCAGTATCGCCAATGACAACGTTGGCAGTCTTGCCGCCGTTCTCAGGTTCGCGTGACTCATGGCGGTTTGGACAACGAGGAGCCCAGTGACTTGGATCACCGCAAATATGGCATGATCCCTTCCGCTGCTTCTTATTGCTGTTCTTCTTAAAGTTGGTAGGCTGAGAAGGCTTGAACTTGCCATTGGACTTGCCTTTACCCTCGGATTTTTTCTTGTTATATTTGGGCTGGTAGTTTTTCTTCTGTACCATGTGGGCACTAGAACCTACCTCAGCAACCCGAGCACGTGTATCTTTTGCTCTTGCCTTCTCTTCCACATCAAGAGATCCGATGAGGTCCGAAACGGAAAACTCCTGTCTCTTGTGTTTCAGAGAAGTAGCAAAATTGCCCCACGAAGGTGGAAGCTTGGCAATGATGCCTCCGGCCACAAATTTGTCCGGTAAAGTACACTTAAACTGCTCAAGTTCTTTTGCGAGCGACTGTATCTCATGAGCCTGTTGAACAACAGAGCGCTCATCAGTCATCTTATAGTCATAGAATTGCTCCATGACATACAACTCGCTGCCAGCGTCCGAAGCCCCAAACTTGGCCCCGAGCGCAGCCCACATATCCTTGCCGTTGTCAAACGACATATAGGGATCCACAATGGAATCATCAATAATTCCGAGAAGGGCACTCTTAAACATAGTGTCCATCCTCTCAAAGGCTTCCTGCTGTGCAGGATCAAGATCGCCCTCAGGCTTGCCCTTGGTGGCCGCATAGCACTGCATGGATTGAAACCACAGCACTGCTCTCGTGCGCCACCTCTTATAATCCACACCCTTGAAAGGGTTAGGCTTTGTCGACGCAAGAAAAGCAGGTGCAGGAAATTGCCTATAATCAGGTTTTTGGATTGTTGAACATATTAGCAATTTAGCATATGATTTAATCCGAAATATTATCATGTAAATCAAGGCAGTAGCAAGTAGACTAAACATGCAAACAAATAATCTAACAGATGAACCGATCCAATCTATTGCAACCGCTAGACAAACGAATTGAATAAACATATCATATAGAACGGACAGGAACACGTACTGAACAGCGGGAGCAGAACCGCTGGAGTTGGTGTTGACGTTGTCGCCCATGTTGAGGTTGCTGAAGAAGTCGCTGAGATCCGGGAAGAAGTTGTCGGTGTGGAGAAACTCGTCGTCCGATGACGACGTCGTGATGCCAGTAGTCGCGCCGGAGCGCTCCCCAAAAACCTGATTGCCCCTCACCCGTACAGGCTGACGAGAGACAGGGTTTCGGAGGCCTACTGTCCCGACAGTCGGTGTACGCCGACGGACGGGATGAGGAAGACGATGGCGGCGGCGCAATGAACTGGAAGGAGGTAGTCGCGTATGCGTCTGGGCGTAGCGGCTAGGGTTGTGCAGGCGCTTATGTAGTGCGGCTGGAAAGATCGTGGGACGTAGCCCACGTCCGAGTCGGGCCCGCCACGATCCAGAGAGACCGGAAGCAAAACGGGCTGAGTAACGCGTCCGTTAATGACTCATAATTAATGCGAATTAATTTTCCAAACGGCAAAACAAAAGATAGGCTCTCGGCTCGGCTCAATCCCACAACCCACGGCGCGTCGTGACGAACGAACGAGCGAGGAGGAGGAGGAGGAGTGCGCGAGGGCTCTCTCTTGTTCTCACTCACATATAAGCACTAGAACAACCCTCCTTATAAACCACTCCAACTCTCTCCCAACTAGCAATGTGGGACTAAACTTTAGTCCCCCACTAGTGCTGCCACTGATTTTTGGGATGGGCCATGTGAGTTTCAGAATTTGATAATGGGCCATGGGCCAAAGGCCAAAGCGGTCCAAATTCCAGCAGAATCGGCTCAAAGCTGATCCCTATCAGATCCGCGGACTTATGCCCACGAATAGTTGCAATGGACTGCACCAACGCCTCCTGATAAGCTGAATCGCGGTTCACATCACAAGGGCTGGTCTTGCCGTGTGCGCAGAGCAAATACACGGAGGGTGGCAGGAGAGGACGATATGCGCCGTGTGGTTGTTCCACGGGAAAAGAGCTAGCGGGACCCAGAGGTCAGAGAGCATGGTCCACTGCGGTGCAGTCTACAAGTCAGTTTCCGTATTTGGAACGGTGGTACTGTGCACGACTTTTGAGGTGTTGGAACAGCTGTCGCCCATTGGTTGAGCTCCACGGCACCATTTTCCCGCCGAAATGCTCTGGGCCTGGGCCTCCCTAACCCGAAGTTCGTTTGCGATGCTATACAGCCCAGTCTAGTAGACCCATACAGGGCTCGCGTGCTTGAGGTTTATCTGCAGTACAGCAGTAGTAGTGATCATCTAAAAAAGTTTCAGTAGTTATGATAATCTCAAAAATAAATTTTAGATATAAATTTAAATTATTGTTTTTTATCATTTTTTATATTTTATAGTTCAAATGGGTCCATTTCTTTAACAAGTGTTTTTTTTGAACTTTGAGAAGTGAACCCATACTTTTCCGAAATCTATTATACAGAAATTATACATCCATACCAAAGAGTTATGATTTTTTTAAAATATTTACATATTTTCTTCAAAAAAGGGTTAATGGGTAATTCTTGACATTAGATGGTGGTATTGTTCCACACTCCGCACCGTGGATGCTAGAGTAATGCCTAGTTGCATACACTTGGTAAGAGGTCAAATGCACATAAAATTGGCTTGGTGCTTCTAGCTAGTAGGTTTACGAGTCATTTTAAGGAAACTTGAATGAGGCAGTGCACTTTGTGAACAAATCACCATTTCAAATTTATGTATCAGTCCCGTTTTGCAACTAGTCCTCCCTCTAGCATCCATTGTGAGGAACATAGTGCAAAACAATTCCTCATTCACCCTTTTTTTGGACCTTTATAGTAGAAAAATAAATAATATGCAGAACTTGTCAGAAATCAAAACTATTTGGTGTATATTGGGTATGCTATATTGGGAAAAAAACATGGGGTTATTTTGCAAAATTAAAAAAATCACGAGTTTTAGAAAATGGTGCCAAACATAGGCCAAATGTGACCATTTTAAAAATTGATTTTTTATTTTGAGAAATTATCTCATTTTTTTACAAAGTTAGTGTACCCAAAATAGGCAAGTGCATCAATTTTCTTTGAAAATTGACAATATTAAATAATATGGTAAATGAGTAGTTTCTCACACAAATTGGACAGAAGTACACATTAGAATCGGTATACACAATAATTTAAACTAGAGAAATTATGAATTTGATTTGAGCAAAAAAATAAAGAAAGCGAGTAATAAAATAAAATTGAACACACTTATATAGTATAAATTTGGAACAAAGTTTATTTCATACTTGAGGAGAAAGATAATTCACATTTTATGACTGAATCACAAAGAAACTAATTGAATTTAATAAAACAGGCACAAAAGAAGCTGAACAATTAAAAAAATTGAAAAGAAAAAAGAGGTTGGGCCAGCATGTCCTCAAGCTGACGTTACAAGTCTGGTTCCATATGAGCAAGCATCAACTTGTTGATTTCAGTAGAATCGTCCAACGTTATACGGTACGTGGTTCGAGTAGCAGCACTGGCATCTTGTCCGGTTCCTCTGGAAGTTGGTTGTCTAAAACATATTACTTTTTTCATGTTTGAGAACAATTCTCAGATTACGATTCCGGACGTAAAGTTTGTCCTATTAAGCTTATATTTTCTGGATTTACCGTAATGCAAACTGGACAACTTAAGAGTACTACCGGGCGCTATTGAGCTACAACAGAAATATGCAAATACATTTAAGACATGTTTTCAAAAATAGAAACTCATATTAAATACTTTAATAAAAAGTAATCCCACTCAATCCAACATCGATCTGATGGTTATTTAGTGATTCAGGATCCAAATAAACAAGTCCACTAGTGAGCTTTACCATCACCTCTAGCAGCTGAGTGATCAAGGTGTGCAACTCTTGCCAATGGTATCGTCATATGCCTCCGCTAGTTGGGTGGAATCTCATGCCCAGATGTTCATTACCGTTATGATAGTCCCGTCAAGCTAACCTAGTGCTATACTGCTATCTATAATATCTATAAGAGTCATCCCCACTAACTGTAATTAATGTTTGCAAGCTCAAACCTCATGCAACCACATCATCTCTATTATTCATGTCCACCCGATAGCAAATCTATGGTCTACATTATATGGTCGCTGCATTCTCTATCACGTCAACCTTCGTCCATGCTACGCGCCTACGCCAACGTGTTCACTGTAGCATGTCATGCGTGTGTCTTTTAATTCTAATAATACTACTACCACCCATTTTAAGATCTCCATGTTCTTTGCTCTTCCAACCACCTCTTCATCTCCTTTACGATCTCTGGCAAGAAATTAATTGGTGAAGGCATACAAGGAGACGTTTCTGCCTTTAAATACCTCACCTCCTTGATGTTTACGTGGGCATTACTAATTACCATCTTCAGTTTTGTTTTTGCAGCTGTGGCTTTTTGGCGGCGATTTGTCGATGGTGACTCTGGCGAGGTGTGGAGTGATGGTCTGATACACTGATACTGCCATACATGCCGGCGGATCAAGCCAAGGTGAGCAATGACGCGCCTCCCTCCCAGCATCCCTGGTCGTCAGCTGTACGTGCGTCGAGGCTCCGTTGGGTGTCCGATGGTGGAGTGAGATATGGTGTGGACGAACTCGCAGCCTCGGTGAAGGTCGACCAACATGGTCCCTGGATCAATGGCGTCATGTCGTCTTGTGTCCTCGGCGCAGCCTCAGTATTCTCTTGCGTGGCATGTCGGGCGGCCATCGGACGCTGTCTCTGACGCCCCTGCACACCCGTCGGGTGTAGTTGCTGGGCGCCGGCCAGTCCTTCCTAATGAGAGGAAGTGTAGTTGATGGTTTGCTTATAGTGATGTTCAGTTTTACTTGACCGGCCGATATTTATTACTTTATGTTGCAATCGACACTTCCTGCAGGTGCTACAAGTATTCTATCTAGAATCGATTTTGTAGAGCTACCATGTTACATTGAACCAGCGTTCAAGCATAGCTATTATGTTACATCACATCCCCAACCCACCTCCTCGGCTCCTCCGTGCAGTAGGAAGCCGCTTCATTTAGCTCATCTTTTATTCTTTTCTGTATCAAAACTACAAAAATCCTTCTTCTCCTCTATCTCATGTAGGCTAATCCATAGGCTTATAGCAAGTCCAATTACTTGACTTCTTCGTTCTAAGAAAAAAAAATGTATGCCTACAAATAAAAGGTTTGAACATATTTGCAGGAAGGACCGACTATTAGAGATAAACATATTGGCTTTCACAAGCAAGATAGGCTCATTCATGCCTTATTTACAATTCTATTTTCTGCAACCAAGTATTTCTTTTGTCCATGTTCAACAAGCATAACTCGGTATGAAGATTGTACTATTTAATTTGCACAATTGGTGATACTATATTTTGCATATCGCAAATTGGTCTTATATTCCCGCGGCAACGCGCGGGGTATCACCTAGTTTATAGTAAGTGTCTGACACAAGCCTATCTAGTCGGAGAGAATTGGCAGCACCCCAACTTAGTGAGCCTACTACCAAATACATACAACTTGTGATGGTGTAGCACTTGGCGAGACAACCAACTTGACATTTTTGAGTGATTTTACTTCCACTATCATATGTTACGAGTAAAACTTGGACATAACAATCACATATAGTCGTATTAACATGTGAAATAGTATGTCTCTTCTTCATAGTGATCTCCATCTCCATGAAGCATCAAGCCGACACACTGCTGCTTTTCATCATGCCGTTGACCCCATGTCCTTCAAGTTCTCCATACAAAATATACTAGCTAGTAATAAAATTATTAAAAAATAGCATCAGATGTCGACAAAAAAGTCGTTATACAATAATATTGAGAACACTTTGGTTCTCGCCGCTAACGGTCCGTGACATGTTACGTATAGAATAAATGCATCATATACACATAAGTCATATTATTCAATACAACCCTACAAATATTATGCATAGAATCGTATTTTTAGCTGGCCGAGTGAAACTCGCAACAACATCTATGGCGCTACGACTGGTAGAATTGCATCATACGGGTTTCTGTTGAGAAAATTAAACTATACAGTTAGGATATATTTGCAGATGAGTTTCAGGCCCAATGTATATAAATTACAGGTCAAGTATGAAGGATTTTCCTCAAAAAAAAAAAAGAAGCGAAAGTTACATAGCGGTTGTTCGGATTAGCAGTATTAGTGTTGGTCCTAAGAAAACAAGTTTACAGTGGATTTTTTTTAGCAAAACTTGTTTAAGTTAGTTTTTCTGTTAGAATGTGTTTAAAAAAAACTGTATTTAGCTGACTCGAGAAGGACATCACATATTCACAATATAGCTTGAAGTTAATTACGGGTCTCGTGCCGCACCAGGCTGTTCCTCCTCGGCGGCTGCGTGACACGAACTCCTCTGTATCTAGCAACCATGTCTGAAAAACCTGAAACGGATCTTCAGAGTTTGTAAGGTCAAAATGTGTATGAACTTCTATGCCTGGAGTTATTTAATATTATACTTGAAAGTAGACATGAAGCATCGCAATCCATCTTTGGGAGGAAACCTGCAAGAAGCTTGAGTACTAACTTACAACCAATAGACTTCAATGTATGAAATCCAAGCCACTGATATGGGTGTAATGCCACCTGCATTTCGATGCATCTGCTGAACAAGCCCATGTACGATCCTTTCCTGTAAGCGATAGATGGTCATTGCACGACGGAGGGAACATCGTCGATGGGATTCGGGAAGAGGAAGCGGGGGTGGTACATCAACGACACATCTCGTAACAAATTTTTCCGTCAGGACTTGTCCATAAGTCTAGCATTTTCGCCCTGATAATCCTTAGATTAGTTCTTTTTTTTGAGTAGATAATCCTTTGATTAGTTAGGCTAAACACAGTTTTCGGCGGTTGGACACTCAAACATGTTTACGAGAAACTGGTTTCCCTAAACCTCGGTATCCAAAGTTCTTATCCAAAGTTCCAAACACACGGCGGCCCAAAGAAAAAGTCTATGTACACGACGGGTCGACGGCCGGCCGGATACAATCAATAACACGTGACCGTGTCGAATCCAGGGGAGCTCCTATATATCGCTGTGAGGCGACCGAATTTTGCAGCGTCGCCTCCAAGCGCTCCGAAATGGGCCGCTTTTGAGCGGCCCAATATAAAAAGGTCCAGTTTTTTCATTTTCTGTTTGTTGTTTCTATTTTTACTTTTAAATAGAATATAAATCTAAATATTTTTTAAATTGGAAATATTTTTAAAATCTGAATGTTCTTAAATTGAATTTTGAACATTTTTCAAAACTAAAAACAACTTTCAAGTGAACAATTTTCAAATTCGAACATTTCTTAAAATTGAATAAATTTTAATTTTGAATATTTTTTAGAGCTAAACAATTTTCAACATAAAATGTCGGTGAACAGAAACTATTTTGGAAAACGATTTTAAAAGTGAACAGAAAATGTCGGTGAACAGAAACTATTTTGGAAAACGATTTTTAAAAGTGAACAGAAAATGTCGGTGAACAGAAACTATTTTTGAACGATTTTTAAAGTGAACCGAAAAATGTCGGTGAACGGAAACTATCTTTAAACGATATTTGAAGTGAACAGAAAATATCGGTGAACAGAAACTATTTTGGAAAACGATTTTAAAGGTGAACAAAAAATGTCGGTGAACAAAACTATTTTTGAACGATTTTTAAAGTGAACCGAAAAATGTCGGTGAACGAAAACTATTTTTGAATGATTTTTTAAGTGAACAGAAAATGTCGATGAACGGAAACTATTTTTGAACAATTTTTGAAGTGAACAGAAAATGTCGGTAAACGGAAACTATTTTTAAACGATTTTAAAAGTGAACGGAAAATTATCAATGAACAGAAACTATTTCCAAAAAGGAATAAAAAAATTAATTTGAAAAATAAATATTTTTTTAATATGAACAAATTTTAAATTTGAACATTTTTTAATATATTTTTCAAAAATCATAAAAAATTGAAAAATGAGTAAATACAAATATTGAAAAGAAAATAAAATAAAGAAAACAAAAAATAGAAGGAAAAACGAAAACAAAATAAAACTACGAAAACGAAAACAGAAACGGTAAAGAAATGAAAAAAAGAAAGAAAAAGAAAAACGAAAATAGAAAAAGGAAGAGAAAAAAATAAAGAGAAAAAAAATCGGTCAGATGGGCCGGCTCATATGTGGTTTCCTTCGGGCGACGCTAACGTTTCGGATCGCTAATGAGCGATATATATGATTTGCCCGAATCCAGCCGGAAACGGATAAAAAGGGTAGGGATCAGTCGAGCGGCCAACCATAATTCACCCCAAGACGAAATCTCTATCTGGCGATCGATTCGATCGATGGCGATGGCGGCGCTTCGACACGCGACTGCTAGGAGGCTTGCTTGCAGCCAGCGACCGCCGGCGATCATACATAGGGCCGCCGTTGCGGAGCAGCCACGGCGGCTGTTGCACCGGGGCTCGTCAGCAGTAGGCCGCAACTTCTTTCTCGCCCAGGAGAGACGCTCGATGTTGCCGAGGCTCATCCACGGCGGTTCGCCTTCGATTGGGCGCACCTATTCTAACCAATCTCACCCCTTTTACGTAAGTGATTTGCTTATCTATAAACTCAGATCTTTCTCTCCTTTTCATACTTCCATTGTCGAGTTTCCACATCGAAATTGCATTGCATTATACAATATATGCAGAAGACACATGTCTCACCTGTACCTAGCTAAATTATGTGCCTGTCCTAAATAGACAAAGCGGGCTGCCAAACTGGTCAGGATAATTTGTTGCCGATCTAGAGGCTTAGTTAGTGTTATTATGGCCACTCTCAACTTACGGTTAATTATTTAATTTCAGCGTGGTGAACCTAATCCAAACACCTTTATGGAGGTATGTATGTTTTTCCAGAATTTTGGTGCCTCCTGTGCTATTTTTCCCTGCAAACCTACTGAGTAGAATGTGATATTTGGACGCAGTGTTACGTCCTGACTGTGGATCTTCTTCACAAGATCACAGTTCTACTCTTGAAACTTGCACTTACTGGGGCTGTTGTGGTAGATTGTTGTCGGTCTCAATATCTTATAACGATATTTCGAGTAATGGTGAGTTTGTGATATTTTTTTTTTTGAAGGAAAAAGGTAGAGTTATCTCTACCTTATACATTCATTTTCTGTTTTATAATGTACAAGTGTGGTGCCACAAGTGTGGCAAAATAGAGAGAAAGCCAAAAGATAATGAAAGAAACGGTGGCCCATCTGCTTTAATGGCCGAAAATTTGTGCCCAAGTCCTGATTTCCTCCTGATCTAAATGCGCCCTGGTCGCCCAGAGTTCTAGGTCGTTCTTGATTTGATGGAAAAGAGCTGTGGTAGTTGTTGTTTGCTGGTTGAACAGTCTATTATTCCTCGCTTTTCACAGGTTCAGGAAGCATGCTGCCGTGCATATGGGCCATGTTTTGTTTCTCAGTGGTGTTGTGCTCTGCATAAATTCCGTTATAGAGGTCGCCCGCGATGCTTGCTGCTGAATTTGTAGCTTGCTCCAAACCGGGTCAGCCATTTGACAGTGTAAGGTGATGTGGTGAATTGTTTCCAGCGCCGGGCACCTGTCACAGCCAGCATCTTGCGTCCAGCATTTCTTGGTCATGTTGTCTTTGGTGTTGAGCCTTCCTCTGTATGCTAACCATAGGAATACTTTGTGCCTCTTGGGTATGGTCTGCATCCAGACCCACTGCGCCTGGTTCCATCTCTCGCCTCTGTCAGAGATTAGGTTGTAGAAGGTCGATGTGGAGGGAGTCTTAGAGGTACTGATTAATTGTCTGGCATCTGTATTGTTTTGAACTGACGGTGCCCCCTGTAGCAGATATGCAGTGAGATCGTTGTGCTGGGCTTCCGCGGTGAAGGAGAGCGGTCGGAGCAGATCCAAGTTCCAGCTTCCTCCTGACCTTTGTGACGCCACTGTGCAGCAAGGGTCTGTGGCAAAGGTGTATAGGATTGGGTAGCTTAACTGCAGGCGGCCGGCTTCCGTCCACAGGTCATGCCAGAATGCAGTCGATCGTCCATTCCCAAGTTTGCAGCGAGTTGTTTGTTGCACTAGTGTGATCATGGGAAGTAGTGAGCGCCAGAATGGTGTGTCTTTGCGTGTCGCCGTGTTGGGAATCTGCTGTGTTAAGTACCACTGGGACAACCATGAGAAGCACGGACCTCCACCTCCAGAGAGTAGCTTTGACGCAAGATTGGCCATGAGGGCGATGTTATGAAGCTTTAGATTCCTGATCCCCATTCCGCCCTGATTCTTTGGCATGGTCACTATTTCCCAGGCGACCAGGCAGTGCCCCCCTGTTACTGTCTCTTTGTTCTTCCAGAAGAATGCTCTTCTCCTCTTGTCTATTGCTTCTATGCTAGCTTTGTCCCATGCGATGCAAGCCATGAAGTAATTGGGGATGGCTGATAGCACTGAATTCACAATCTCAGTTCTTCCTCCATGTGATAGCAGCTGTGGGACCCAACCTGGCAACCTTCTGTCAATGTGCTGGATCACCGGTTGCAGCATCTGCCTGTTTATTTTGTTCATAGATAGTGGCAGGCCCAGGTACGTTGACGGTAGAGTGGCTAAGTTGCAGCCGATCGTTGCTGCAATGGAGTGTGCGGTTTCAGCTGTTAGGTTCAGCGGTACTAGTGTGCTCTTTTGATAATTGATGCGCAGTCCACTGAAAGTGGCAAATGTGTCTAGGATCATCTTCACACTTTCGGCCTGTTGTGTTGATCCCTTCATGATCAGCAACGTATCGTCGGCGTATTGTAGAACTGGGAGAGGCGCTCCCTGCTGTATAGGGTGTTCAAGGAATCCACTTTCATAAGCCCTCCTTAGCATCTGTTGCAGTACATCGGCTGTGAGGTTGTATTGGTACGACGAAAGCGGGTCACCTTGCCTGACGCCTCGGCGGATTCTGAATGTTTGGCCCAGCGTGCCATTTATCAGCATTTGCGCTTGCGAGGTTGACAAAATTTCTTTTACCCAGGCGATCCATTCGGCGGGGAATCCTCTGACTGCCAGCATGTGTAGTAGTGCTTCCCAATATATATTATCGAAAGCTTTTTGGAAATCTAGCTTTAGAACAAAAACTGGCTGCTTGTTCCTATGGGTGCACTGGACCATTTCCATTGCAGTTGCAAAATTTTCCGTTATGGATCTGCCTCTAACAAACCCCAACTGCATCTGGTCTAGCAAGCTGCTGATTTGGGGTTGCAGTCTATTGGTGAGCACCTTTGCAATTAGTTTTGGAATGCTGTGTTGCAGCGAAACCGGTCTGTAGTCTGATAGTTGCATCGGTTCTTGGCATTTTGGCAGCAGTGTTATGTATGCCAGGTTCATACCTTTGAGGTCTACTGCTCCTCTATGAAAATCATTGAAAAGGACACATAGGTCTGCTTTCAGGTCGTTCGAGTATTTCCTGTAGAACTCTGATGTAAATCCATCTGGTCCTGTTCGGTGCCAGCTTGATTGCCTTCTCAATTTCTTCCCAAGAGAAAGGTTGTTTCAGTGAGCTCAAGTATGGCGTTGATGTCTGGTATAGCATGTTAAGATCTATGTTAGGTGTCCAGGTTCTTTGTTCTGCAAAGAAGTCAGAGTAGAATTGTGTGGCAAGCTGCAATTTTTGGACGTCTTCTAATATTTCTGAGTCTCCGTGTTTTAGGCACTTAATCTTATTTTTCCTAAACCTGTATGTGGCCATGTTATGAAAATATCTTGTGTTCTCATCTCCTAAATTGCACCATTTAATTTTTGCCCGGCGCTTCCACCTTTGACTGTTATGTAGCGTGAGTGTCTCTATTCTCTGTGTGCAAAGCTGCCGCAGAGTAAACTCCCCGTCCGTCAGCATTCTCCATTCTTCAATCGCGTCCAGAAATTCCTTTAGGTGCATATTGTTGGTGAGGAATGTTTTTTCTGAAGTTTGCTGTTTGAGCCATGCTCTGGTTGCCGCCCGGATGGAACGTAATTTGTGGTTTATTCTGGTGGCAGCAGTCATTCCTCTGTTCCTCTTGTAATTCTGTTTCTAGTTATCTGCTCCAATTCTGTATTATTGCACCAGTGGTTCTCGTAACGGAATATCTTTGTCTTTGGCAGGATTGACCTAGTGTCAACAAGTAGTGGCGTGTGATCTGACGTTGGTGCTGAGACAGCCATGCATTCAGTTCCAATGAATTTTTGGCTCCACGATACGTTGACTAGGACCCTGTCTAGACGAACCAAAGTCGGATCCCGCCGCTTGTTGGACCAGGTGTATCTCCTGTTGCTAATGTCGATATCTATCAGCTCCATCTCGTTTATCCATGTATTGAACTCCTCCATTGCTGCCCAATTTATGTTCTGGTTGTTTTTTTCTTGTGGAGTTCTATAGATGTTGAAGTCTCCTACTAAAATCCATGGTCTGCTGATCTGCTGCTTTAAGTGAAGCATTTCCTGGAAGAAAACCGCTCTTTGCTGGGTGTCTACAGGGGCATATACATTTGTGATTGTGTACATGTGATTATCTTGCGTTGAGGAAACGGCAACTGTCATTGAGTTCCTGTTTTGTTCCACTACTCTTACTGTGTGATTCTTTTCGTTCCAGGCAATAAGTGTTCCTGCCGAGGCACCCTCAGAAGGTTGGAAAGCTAGGCCTGTGTAGGAGCTAGGCAGGAACATTGCCGCTTTGAATTTCGTTATATCCTGAAGCTTTGTTTCCTGAATACAGACGAAGTCTGCTTTGGATTTGCTAATAGTATCGAATACAAGTGTGTCTTTTCCCTCGTCCCCTAAACCTCTAGAGTTCCAGGATGCAATTCTCATGGCGGCTGTCTCCGTCCCCGGCGTTTCCAGTTGAAGCGTAAATGCAATGTTTGATGCCATGGATGAGGTAGATGCAATGCAAAGGGATTGTATGCAGACATTGGAAGGTAAAACAAACTTAAGCAACTGCTGTTGGTACAGGGTGCGGTGCAGTACAAGGCGAATGAAAACAAAGTACTACGCTGATCTTGTGCGACGCCGCAGGCGTGCCGTATCAGCTTTGGAGGAAGGTAAAGATGCATATGGTATGGTGTAAAGTAAAATAAAGCACCCTGTCTACAGAGCCAACAGCAGGATCTTGGGCTCGCCTCGTCGCCCTAGCCATTTGAAACAGTCTTCTCTGAGCTGGTGTCTTGTGCCTTGCCTTTGCTGAGAGCTGTTTCAACCATTCCGATGGTGGTGATGCCGCAGCATGCCGCCAGGTCCCTTAGGCGTTGGTTGCTCGTTTCTGGTGGGTACTACTCCAGGACTGGCATCGGGGCTAAAACATTGATGTCTGGCAGTTTCGCTTTCTTCCTCCTCGAGTATGTTGCCACCGAGGTTGTGATATATTCATGGCATATGTATAGAATGATTTAAATAGCTTATGTGGTATCGCATTTCCTTTGTTATGTGTTCAGGTGGGACTCGAGCCTCCTGAAAAATCGCTCGGAAAAGCGGTTACGTGCCACGCATGCGGTCACACCTTACACGAAGGAATACGCCAGCAGCAACAGAAGACGGAATAAGGCGGCGGTCGGTACGCGGCGTGAGTTAAAATAAGCTTGACGTGTGGCGGCGTACGTGTCAGTCTGTGAGAACTGAGAAGTGGCTACTTTTGGGGAAATCCATTTCGGCTCATAGGTGCATCTGCACCCACTATCAAAAAAATGAATTTTAAAATATCAAAAAGTTCAAAAAAAAATTCCGGGTGTACATATGAACATTCTATGTTCGTACAAAAAAATTCGGGATGAAAAGACATTTTTTGTGGCCGGTGTAAAAAAGACAAATCTCCGGCGTTCCAAAATGACTTTGTACGTTATATTTTTTGTCTTTTTATACCGGCCACACAAAATGTCTTTTCGATGCGAAACTTTTTTGCACGGATAGACATTTTTTATATGAACACCTGAAATTTTTGTTTAAAGTTTTTTGACATTTTAAAATGCGTTAAAAACTATATTTTGCATAATAGGTTCATTTGCACCCGTGAGCCAAAACATCATGTCCCTACTTTTGACAAGTCTGTAGCCGAAAAGGCGGCTTGCTAGCTTAATATATTTACTGTTTTAAAAAAAAAAAGTCTGTAGCCGAAAACTGCACGACTTAAACCGAGGAATCGACAACTGAACTCTCCTCCTATCCTATCTCAAGATGGCTCGTTGGGATCTCGATCCCACACTAGCTATACTAGCAACATGCCCGTACATTGCAACGGGAGTGAAAGAAGTCAACTTAGTGCTTGGTTAATTTTTCGTTTCATGACATAAAACCGTGACACACAACTACCCGTGCATTATTCGGATCCATAAAATGTTTCGGCCGAGAGAAAAAAAACTCGTTGGTTCTCCGTTTTAGTATTTATTATTGCCCGATTATGCTATGAAACACTTTGAAAAATCACATATCACCGAACGTCGCAAATTAAATTGTCAAAAATCGAGAGACTACTTTGATGGCAACGCCGACGATTCCTTGGAGGAATCTCCTAGGATCTATGTGCTCCCATGTTTTCGTTGTCGTCCGGCCCCCAACACGTATCGTTATTCTATTTCGTCGCCGCCGTCTACCAATCGTCTGAAAATATGATTCCGCACCGTTATATTCGTCCCTCTCTTCTTGCGGAAACAGATTAACATGCCCGTAAGTTGCGACGGACACATAATTATATCGATTATGCATTGTCAAACACATAACTTAACATCGACATGAGCGAATTAACCAAATAAAAACACGGACACAAACCCTATTATTAGATGTGTGAATTTCACTAAAGCATGACGTGATGCAGGTCAAGAATAAAAATGCTCCACGACAAATCAATATTGTTCTCTTGTAAAGAGATATAAGACGTGGTTATGGACTTTGAGTTCAAACAAGTCGTAGTTGGAGGATTGCAATGGAAAAACATATGGTGAGCATGATATTTAAATTAAGAATGTCGCGTAAAAATTATTACCGGACCATGTTTTGCGGACCAACAGAGAATTTCCAACTATGCATGACGATAAAAAAAATTCACCATAACTATACTGATTAGTTTTTATCGAACTTGATTTCAGAGTACAGGCCAAACCTCCAATCACTAAGGAGAACACCCGCACCGGATACTCCTCTTCTTCATCAAACAATTCGATCCAAATAAAATAAGCATCTTGTCCCCATCCGTGTGTGATACAGACTACATTAGAGACCACACAAGGCAGGCACTTAGCTTCGTTGCTGATGGATCATTCGGCTTGTTGCCGGCCGTGGTGCTGGGCATGACCGCAGGACAGGTCCAGAGTTCTGGCGGCTGTGAACGTGCCGATTGTAAGGCCCGCGAGCTGTAAAGCGAAGAGCGTCTGGAGGCTGTTAGTCACTCTGGACGCCGTGCTCGTCGAGGCGGTCGCGGCGAGGGACCTTCAGGGTTCAGGCACCCCGCCGGTACAGCCGCATGGAGGGTTCTAGGCGGACGCGAAGCGTGACCCGAAGTGGAGACTGGCACGACCGGCGTCAGAGTCGCGTACGTAGGGATTTTTTTCTTTTTTTTCCCGAATCGCTATTTCACCGGGAGGACGTACGTACCTTGAACCATCACGACCGGTCTCAATATTATAGTTTAGATACTTGCAAGGGTATAGTAGGCTGAGTCTTTGTGAAGACTTGGAATTGTTTCTGCTGACTACTACATGCATTGTTTAGACTTAAGAAACCAATTCCTACTTTGTACTATTAATACCACTTTTTTGCAACTTCATTACCAAATAGATAGGTCATAAGTTGTCATACGTGAATCGTAATCTGATTGCTAGTATGGTTCGTTGTTCGGATTAGGGTCTCGTTATCTTTGTGTCGGTATCACTCTATCCTTCTATAGGGTCTCTTGATTTGTTTGTGTCGGTATATCTCCGCTGAAAATATATCGCATTGTTCTTTTGAAATAAAAAATATCTGGAATTTTTATTTTAGCCTGAGATATGCTTAACGATCTGTAAGTGTTTTTTTCTGCATGAAGCTACAGTAGCGAATTATTCGTGCAGTCGTGCTAGCCCAACATACCAACAACACTGCATAGAAAATTTTGATTTGGTTCACCACCTTAATAAATACAAAAAGACCCACTGTCCATCTAGTGTTTTGTCGGAGAATGTTCCCAGGAACTGGGGGTGTCTCCAAGGTATCGTGTAAGGGGCTGAACACGGAGTCAAACAATCCTCAACGTGCTCCGGCGACGGTGCTCGTCGGACTCGCTGCGGACGACACTGCAGAGATGGACACGGATCTTACCCAGGTTCAGGGCCCTCTTTGGGAGGTAAAACCCCTACGTCCTGCTATGGTGTATTGCACTGCTTGGAGAGGTCTACAGTACAAGGAGAGCTTGCCGAGCTCGGTGATGTCTAACAATGGCTAACCCTAGATCTCAGGTTGCCAAGGATTGAACTAGATGCGGACCCCTTGCTTGGGCGTGCTCCCCCTCCTTTTATAGGCGTCCCGGACCTCTTCTGCCCAAACATTTGGGCGGGAAGGGTTACCACATGACGACGAGGGAAGGAGCAGGGCACACGATAAAGGTGAAGTCCACCATAAAGGTAAAGCTCATGGACGCGGTCCATGGCAGGGGAGCGGCGTCACCAAAGCTGAGAAGGCCACCGGCCAGCCGGACGGTGGGCTGGCGCTTGCTGAGGTGGGGGGGAACCCACGGTGACGTCGCCCTTGGAGCGTAGCTGCAGACGGTTCCCTTATCACCAAAGAGGCAATACTCGTTGTCCGCTTTGCTTGGTGCCGCTTTGTTGACTGCTTTATACATGGAAGTGGCAACTGCGGCGTCGTCGTCATCGCGCGCAGGCGCGCGCGTCACTCTGCACATGGCGCAGAGCCCATGTGCGCTCTGCCGCGGAGGCAGAGATGGCTTCGTGAGGAAGGAGCCTCGTGAGGCAAAAAGCCTCGCCGAGCCCTTCGGCTTGGTCCTTAGCAGAATTGCGGGTGGCGTCGGAGACGCCTTGTCGAGGAGCGGTCCCTCGCCAAGGGAGAGAACCCTCGCCGAGGAGAAAAGATCCCTCGCGAGGGAAAACCCTCGCGAGGCTCGCCAGGCTTGGAGAGCCTGGTCCTTAGCGAAAAATCATCCAAAGAATCTTGCGGGCCCTGGCAGGCCGGCCCGTGGTACCCTGGTTTCCACTGTGCCGACAGTAGCCCCGGGCCCGCGATGGGCACGCCGAGGCCCATGGACTCAGGATGGCAACGGGTAAGGGGATGACTCCACCATCCCCGCCCCGATCCCCGCCAATCCCCATACCCATCATCCCCATGAAGTTTCGCGGGGACAAATCCCCATCCCCGTTAACAGTGGGTAACGGTTACCCATCGGGTATCCATGGGGATGTTAATACTAACTGAGAAAGG